>BMAU01003063.1:0-28811 GCA_019973935.1 Trichonephila clavipes | reverse complement strand
TTTTACGATAAAGCAACAATAGTTATTATAAACCGTACACACACACACACACACACACACACAAATTCCTGACATAAGTATTAAATTTTGTATATGTTACTTTTAAGCAAAAAAAAGTTAAGTAATAGGATAATTACTAAGTTATTTTTCCTTTCTCTGATTTTTAAATTGGAACATATTACAAAATGCGGTGGTTGCTTAGAAGACAAAATATAGATATCAGCTAAATATAGAAAATGAACTCAGAGGGTCAATTTCTTATCTTAAAACTCCTTTCAAAAACTTTGCTCTGTAAGACAAGCCCATGGAAGTAGCTAATAATTATTAAACTTGTTCTTAATTTAGTATTACTTAATTATTCCTAAAATACTCTGTGCGCCATTCATACATTAAAAGCAGTGTTTCTCAAACTTTCAATACTGGCGACCCAATTTTCAATCATAATTTTTGTCTCGCCCCCTGTACAACAATAATGTATTTACTGCAATAAAAATGCACTTTGAGAGAGAGACTCTAAAGTTACAATACGATCTTAATTATAAACCGTACAAATTAATACGATAAGTATATTAAATTTTGTGTATATTTTAAGTAATATATATATTTTAAGAAAATTACTTAATATATATATATATATATATATATATATATATATATATATATATATTACTTAGAATTATGTTATTTTTCTTTCTCTAATTTTTAAATTGGAACAGATCGCAAAATGATGTATTTAATTAAAGATTTATTTCCTTCAGCATTCATTTCTCAAAGCA
Organism: Trichonephila clavipes; assembly: GCA_019973935.1. Classification (NCBI taxonomy): domain Eukaryota; kingdom Metazoa; phylum Arthropoda; class Arachnida; order Araneae; family Nephilidae; genus Trichonephila; species Trichonephila clavipes. The sequence continues at coordinate 28,035 of BMAU01003063.1, read as the reverse complement.
CAAATGTCATTAAAAAAATAGTCTAGTCAATGTCGCTCTCTATCATATCCATCACATCTGGCATTATAGGGTACGTTTGCGTGAGTCTGGGCAACCTATCGGACGTCTGCGCAAAACATGTAAAAATACTTTTCCTCGTACAATTCCAGTCAGTTTTGGTCGACTCGATACTTCTATAGCTACCGAATCTAGCTTGAATGTACATTTTTTTAAATTTCCACGTTAATTGTAATTCACGGTAATTAAGTATTTACGGCAGTAGATTAAAACAATATCATACATACATTTTTAAGTCGTAAGCAAACATTCGACCATAATAAAGAATCAACAAGTACACAGACGAACGAGCATGGTTCCGAAAATTAAATCAAGGTGATCTTCTCAAAAATACTTAAATTTTGGATTTACCACTACTGAAGTAAATGATGGGTGAGTGAGTGAGTGAAGATTAACGTCGCGCTGTTCAGCTACACGAGGGCTTTTGGCGACGGACCACGTAATTTTGAACCATGGTCAAGTGACGTGGACGACACCTGAGCTGGCACCCCTCTCTAACTACCACACCACACCAACGGGAGGACGTTTCAGCTCTCGACAGATTTAGTGTGCATCGCTGCCCTACACGGCGGGTCTTTAGTGGTACTGGGCTCGAACTCGTGACAAAGCCAGCCACGATCCGATGCCTATACCACTCGGCTACCGCGGCCACAAGTAAATGATGGGAAAAAAGCCCCAGCTCGATATGTGTTAAAACTTACAAATCTGTAGAACAACATGTGAAAGTTGTTTTTAAAACATGTAAAATCATTTAGCTATGTTGGCAAAGAATTTTAAAAAGTATTTTCTGGATGAGGACAGCTTGGTAGCAAGTTACGAGTGGATTAGGGATCTATTTCAAGATACTCCAGAAGGGCTCTCAACTTCCGAAGAAGAAATCTTCATAGATTTCACATGCAGTGAAAAATTAAAAGGCAATTTTGTAATAAATCGCTCTTTGAATTTGGGGTAGAGGTGGATGAGGAATTATCTGCACTGAAAACAAAAGCACTTCGTATACTATTACCATTTTGAACATTCTACCTTTTGCAAACCGGATTTTCTGCAGTGGATGCCTTGAAGACAAAATATAGATCTCAGCTAAATATAGAAAAATAACTTTTTAAGTGTCAATTTCTGATATTAAAACCTCCCTTTGAAAAACTTTCCTCTACAAGAAAAGCCCGTGGAAGTCCCTAATAATTATTAAACTTGTTCTGAATTTAGTAATAAGATTGATTGATTGAATATTAACGTCGCACTGTTCAGCTGCACGAGGGCTTTTGACGACGGACCACGTAATTTTGAACCATGGTCAAGTGACGTGGATGACACCTGAGCTGGCACCCTTCTCTCCTAACTACCACACCACACCAACGGGAAAAAGTTTCAACTCTCCACAGATTTAACATGCATCGCTGCCCTACATGGCGGGTCTTTAGTGGTACTGGGCTTGAACTCGTGACAAGGCAAGCCACGATCCGATACCTATACCACTCGGCTACCGCGGCCAAATTCAGTAATAAGAAATTATTTATAAAATACCTTCTTCAGTACTGATACATCAAACGTATACTGGCTGAAACACCGACTAATCGCACGAGTTCATTTTTTAAAAAAATAAAACATTATTCTTGATATAATAGCTGAACTGTAAGTAGAGTAAAACTGTGTGCACGACATTGTATACAAAAATGTAAAATGATTTTTTTTAGATAAATGCTATAATTGTAAATAACTGTTTAAAAGAACTGTAATTTTAAACCTCACACAATTAGCATTTAGAATTAATGTTAAATTATGAAAAAGAATATAAAATTCCGATGAAGAATAATTGTGCTACTTTTTAACATTTAAAGCGAGAAGACTTCAAAATGTTTTAACCCGGGAGCAGGCGCGTAGTCGATACTAACATTAATGGTAGTGCGGGGGACTCAGTCACCCCAATCATTTTTTAGAATTATTTTTACTGTACACGATACAAATCGGAATTCTAGTGAATAGTTTAATTTATGGAAAGTATACTTACACCTTCTTTCAAGGACTATTCAATTCTTTGATGATTTGAGAAAAAATCCAATAAAACTGAACTAAAATGATTCAAAAGTACAAGACCATAATAAAGGACGCAAATCAGACACTTTTCAATTATCCTACAGAGATGTTAAACCAATCAATTCTTTTCCAAATATCGCAAAACTCAATTATTTACAATTTCCCTAAGCGAAAAGCAAACACATGAAAGAGATGGGAGGCAACTAATATTGATAATAACCATACCATAAGATTGAAGGTCAAATTAACATTCAGATTTTTTATCCAGAAACTGAAATATTTTGACATCTACTAATTTTTAAGAAACATCTGTCTTTTTAGGGGATCATATATATAGCATTTGTTGCTCCATATCCCACAAAAACCTGAACTGAACTGAACGTACTATGCAGCCTGGCTGAAAAGTGAATCATGACTTCCTTTTCTTTTCTACAACTAATGTACAGTATTTCAATAATAATTACAGCGGTGAATTGTTTATCTTCTTAGAATTTTTCTCAGGGTTTGGGTTTCGTTTTTTTTTTTTAACGAGTAATATTTTATGTTAAAACGTAATAAAAAAAATCTCTCATTGAGGAAAAACAGCAAATAAAACAAAATGTCTTTTTTTTTAATTTGGTTTTGGGATCAAAGATAGCTATTTGATGACGGAAAAAGCCAGATAATAAACATAAATTATGTCAGTGTTGTTGTGTGTATTTTTTTTTTATTATGGAAGAAAGCATTTTGTTTTACTTCTCTTTCCGGTTATTTTTTTTAAAAAAAAATCTTTAAATTTTCGATACGCTCCCGCCCCCCTTGTAGGGTCATCGCGCCCCCCCCAAGGGGGCGCTCCCCACACTTTGAGAAATACTGCGTTAAATCCATCATCAGATTTATCCAGTGTCAAATACTACGGGATTAAAGACTACTAAAGTGAACTTAAAAATTTAGACATATATTATTTCTCTGATAAATAGAACTAAATAAACTATTCCGAACAAATTTATCGTTGAAAGATGAATAACAACCCAAGCTCAACTGCCTTCCTTCATCTATCAACACCTGTTGATACATGGTTTATAATTAATCATAATATATAAGTCGTATCGTGGCTTTAGTATCAAATTACATTATTATTGCATTCAATGCAATGTTATTGTATGGAGGGGCGATTAAAGTTATGATTGAAAATTGGGTCGCCAATACTGAAAGTTTGAGAAGCACTGGAGTATAGAAAATAAAAATTTTAATGTCATTTGTAAAAATGAGGGAAGGACCATACAACAATCGTGATTTGAATTTTTCCTAGTGCACCAATAAAAGTACTTGATTGTCGCAAATTGTTTTGTAATTTTTATGCTTATAATTGTACTGAATAAACACAGATACTCCGCTGTTGTAACAAAATAGTCTCTGATCAATTTTTAAGGGAGCCATACCGTGACGTACTTGGTTTGTTGCTGGCCTTCTATACCTAAGGTTGTAAGTTCAATCCCGGTCCAAGTCGGTGGATTTTCCCAATGCAGAAAATCGACAGTGGCCATGTCGTATGTCGTGATTATACAACGTGATAAAGATCCCATGAGTATCCGTTTGTCTTGGAGGCTCTCGGCAAAATTGAATTTCTAAGTACAAATTTTGCATCGGCAGATCTCAGGTGCCTTTCTTTAAGTAAGAAACTGGGCGTGAAAATGACTTGCGGCAGTTGGTATCGCCTAAAAGGTGCCGCACTAAGAAGTGATATAAGCTTCTGGGGAACTTACAGGTCTGCAAAGGCAGAAATACGAATACGCAGTCCCATTACATAAAAAAATCAAGGGAAAACAGGGTGGACTTATAAATTTCTGGAACAGTATATATTTGTGTATGCTTGCGTGTGTGTGTATTAATAGGTTACATTTATATTCTCTCTTAAATCTCGACTCTTAATATCTTGACACTTAAGATAATAGGGAAAACATGCAACATATTTTTACTGTGCACATCTTTTTTTCTCAATATGTCCTTAAGGTATCCGACTACGTTAGGAACCTTGATTTTTAAAAAGCGCATAAATGGATAATTTTCATGATATTTAGTGTCACCCAGATTAGAATACATGCATAACATTGTTTTAAGGACACTTTGACAAAAAAACATTTATTTCAATATAATATTTTGGCAAAAAAATTAACTTAGAATAGTCTTTCTTCCAAATGTTCTCCTTTTGTGAAAAATGGATCGATTATGATAATATTTTGCCTGTATATAGCTCAGACCTCTCTAAAGAGGTTCAACTAGAATTTTTGAAAAATTCAAATTATTTTCGGAGTTACCACCCATTGAAATAATTATTCGCATTGTTTTCTTAAAATTGCTCCCCTCGGTTGTTGTGAAATCTGAATAAACCCCCTTCTAAGTTATATATTTCAACTGAACAGAGGTCTGAGCTATATGCAGGCAAAATATTATTCTAATAGAATCATTTTTCACAAAAGGAGAACATTTGGAAAAAAAGATTATTCTAAGTTAATTTTTTGCCAAAATATTGTATTTAAATATAATTTTTTTGTCAAAATTTACTTAAAACAATTTTATGCATATATTCTAATCTAATTGACACTAAATATGATGAAAATTATCAATTTATGCGCTTTTTAAATCACGGTTCTGAACGTAGTCAGATACCCTAAACTGATATAATGTATAATGTTGCACCTATTACCATGCAGTGAGTCTTCGACTCGTTTATAAACTGTCTTGGGAAATATATTGTCACGGAGTTCGAAAGAAGTACACAGTTCAATTAAACAAACAATTAGATTTATTCTAACGCTAGAGCTCGATACAACACTGGACTGAGAACATGCCCAACTGGCGATGAACTCTGCTTTTATACACTTCGGAATATTCGAGAAATACCCAGTATGCACTATAAAGAATGATCTGGATTCACACATCTAGAACCTAGAGAAACAATACATTAAAAACGAGAACAAAATTCCAGTCTTTGGATAAATCTGCCGGGATTCGAACCCGAGACCTGAGGAAGTTCAGTCCAACGCTCTGCCAACTCGGCTATCGGGACCTGTAGCAAATTATGCGTGCGGCATTGCTCCCCTCGAAATGAGGGGCTGCGGTAGCCCAGTGGTTAAGGTATCCAACCATGGCAGGCATGTCATGAGTTCGATCCCAGTACCACCAAAGACCCGCCGTGTAGGGCAGCGATGCACGTTAAATCTGTCGAGAGCTGAAACGTCCTCCCGTTGGTGTGGTGTGGTAGTTAGGAGAGGGGGGTGCCAGCTCAGGTGTCGTCCACGTCACTTGACCATGGTTCAAAATTACGTGGTCCGTCGCCAAAAGCCCTCGTGTAGCTGAACAGTGCGACGTTAATATTAACTCACTCACTCACCCCTCGAAATGAAGACAGCGCCCCGCTGTCACTTTGTTCAAGGGTCTTTATTCTGGAACGAGTGATGGTCCTTTGTATGATTCTTTGGATCCTCGGTTTCGATTTGCTCGGCGGGATCATGGTACGGTTTCATACGCAGTACATGGACAACTTCTCTTAGTTTTCTTTTTCGTGTGAAGCAGGATCAAAATCTTGTACTGCGTAAGTCACGGCTGATAAACGGCGTAGCACCTGATACGGTCCGAAATACCTTCTTAAGAGTTTTTCGGAGAGACCGACTTTTCTCACTGGAGTATAAATCCATACGAGATCTCCGGGAGCGAAGGATACCATTTGGTGTTTGGAATCGTAACGTCGACGATCTTTGTCTTGAGCTCTCAGAGTGTGCACTCGGGCTAGCTGTCGTGATTCTTCGGCTCTGGCTGCTATCTTGGTGATGTTATTGTCATCAAAATCGTTAGGACAGAATGGTAGCATTGTATCTAGTGTCGTTTCCGCTTCACGACCATGAAGTAAATAGAACGGCGTAAAACCTGTGGTCTCTTGTTTAACGGTATTATAAGCGAAGGTTACAAATGGTAGAATTTCATCCCAATTTTTCTGCTCTACATCCACATACATTGACAACATGTCGGCCAAGGTCTTATTGAAGCGCTCCGTCAGTCCATTTGTTTGGGGATGATACGCCATTGTGAAACGATGATCAATGTTACACAAGTCGACGAGAGAGGAAACAAGTCTGGATCGAGAGACGGCTCCACGATCTGTGATAATTACTCGAGGAGCTCCATGCATGAGGACAATTTCTTCAAGTACGAACTTCGCTATTTCGTTGACTTCGGCTGTCGTGCAGACTATTATCCATTTGTTTCCATGAGCAGACTTTAAAAATCTCCCAAGGAGATCAATTCCAATGCGATGGAAAGGAGCTATAGCTGGAGGGATGGGAACTAAACGTCCAGGTGGTCGTTGAGGAACGGATTTTCTCCTTTGGCACTCCCGACAATGCATGACATACCGAACGACATTTCGGTACATTCCCGGCCAGTAAAATCTCTTGCGAATCCTGTCATAAGTTTTCGCGAAACCAAGGTGTCCTGCGGTGGGGGCGTCATGAAAGTGCCTTAGTATGCCTGCTCGTAGATGTTTAGGAATGACTGGTAACCACAACTTTCCATCTGGATCAAAATTCTTCCTGCAAAGGATACCGTCGATGAATCTGAATTCTTCGTTTTTGGATGAGTTGCTCAAAAGTTTTAATTTCGCAAGTTCTTGATCTTTTTTCTGTTCCATCGCAAGGTTCATACTCGTCGTGACTGCTAAAAATTTGTCTGGTGTTTCCGTTTCCTCTTCAACTGGATTTCTCGAAAGAGCGTCGGCGTCACTATGCTTCTTACAAGTTTTATATTTTACGTCAAAATCATGCTCTTGAAGTCGGAGGGCCCATCTGGCAAGCCTTCCTGAAGGATCCTTTAAATTCATGAGCCAGCACAAGGAATGATGGTCAGTTACAACAACAAAGTGTTTTCCCGAATATGTACGGCCGGAATTTGTTGGTAGCCCATACGATGGCAAGACATTCCCTTTCTGTGGTGGAATAATTCTTTTCGGCTTTTGTCAGAGTTCTAGAAGCGTATGCTATAACTTTCTCGACATTATTCTGAATTTGTACTAGGACAGCTCCGATACCGTACCCGCTTGCATCAGTATGGATTTCTGTAGAAGCTCTTTCGTCGTACATCCCCAATACTGGATCCGAAGTAAGTGCTTTCTTAAGACTGTTAAATGATTCCACCTCTTCAGGACCCCAATGAAACTCCACGCCACTTTTCAGCAACGACTGCAAAGGTTCGGCGAGATAACAGAAACCTTTAATAAATCTTCTAAAGTATGAACAAAGGCCAAGAAAACTTCGTATGTCATGTATATTCTTTGGAGTGGGAAAATTTCTTACGGCTTTTATTTTGTCGGGATTGGGACGAACGCCATTACTAGATACAAGATGGCCTAGAATCTTTACTTCTTGGGCAGCAAAAAGACACTTCTTTGAATTTAATTTAAGACCAGCTTCCTGAAGACATTTTTAGAACAAGTCTTAATCGTATAAGATGGTCTTCAAAAAGTTTCTGAGAACACTATTATGTCATCTAGGTAACAAAGACACATAGTCCATTTAAAATGGCGCAGCAAATTGTCCATCATTCTCTCGAAGGTCGCAGGTGCATTACAGAGACCAAAACGGCATGACTTTAAACTCGTATAAGCCTTCGGAGGTAATAAATGCCGTCTTTCACGATCCGCTTCGCCTATTTCTATTTGCCAATAACCAGATCGGAGATCCATGGAAGAAGAGAACTTGGCACCTTTCAGACATTCGAGCGTATCGTCAATACGGGGCAGAGGATAAACGTCTTTTTTCGTGACGCTATTCAGCTTGCGATAATCGACGCAAAAACGCCAACTACCGTAATTTTTTTCTTACGAGCACAACGGGTGATGACCAAGGACTTTCAGAGGGTTGGACGATACCTTCATCAAGCATTTTCTGAACCTCTTCATGAATGATGCGTCTTTCAGTCGGCGAGACTCTGTAGGCTCGTTGGTTGATTGGAGCATGATCACCAGTAAAAATCCAGTGTTTCACATTCGTCTTCGCGGCTGTCGATTTGTCGGTCTTCGTGAAAAGCCCAGAAAATTTCCGGAGTAGTTCGGATAGCTTGTTTCTCTGTTCGTCACTTAACTCGGGTGACATCATTAACGAACAATTCATCTGTGACTCCGAAGTTTCTTGCTGGTCATCCAAGCAACCCGATGTGTCGGAAATAACACATAGATGCCCTTCATTTAGTGGTTCAGCTTGGCCTATGCACATTCCTCTAGGGATGATTTGATTTCGGAACTGCAGGTTGGTAACCCAGACATCACTTTTTCCGTTACGATATGTGGATACCATGAACGGTGTAGCAATATTTTTCTCAAAGAGAAAATGTTTGCTGCCGTCTCGAACTACATTTATGTCTCCTCGGGTTTGATATCCTGATACTGTTATTCTAGTTAAAGAATGCGGACTAAGTGTATAGTCTCTGGTGGCATACAAATTCCAGGCGTCAGGCGCTGTGGAGTCTCGACAGATGTCTTCTAGAACAAGTTCATTTTGTCCACAGTCTATAACGGCTTGAGACGTCTCTAAAAAGTCCCATCCTAGGATGACGTCATGGCTACAATGTGATAAAACAATAAATTCAAAAGGCAGTTCTCGATTGTTTATACGGACACGTAAACACATTTCCCTATCGGCCGAACAAAATTTCCATCCGCAACTTTCATCTTTAAAAATCGGCGATAATTATCGGATATGACAGAAAACGATGCCCCAGAATCTACTAGAGCACGTATCGGCTTCTTATCTATTATTACGTCTAGTTGGTTACCAGTCATCTTGGCGGTCGACGGAGGATTTCCAGTACACGCGGCCTCACCTCCTTGGAAGGTCGCTCTCTTTAGTTTTCCTCGCTCCCTACGGCCTGGCGACTGACTGGATCGGCAATATGGCGACGGGGATCTGTAACGACGTATTGGGGATCGGCCTCTCTTGGGACTTGGCATAAAACGGCGAGAAGAGTTTGGTCGGCGTATTTCTTCTTCAGTGCCAACGTCGTCGAAGTTCCGTCGGCGGTTTCGAGAGTTGTCAAAGACAGCCTTTCTCTCTCGGCAGTAGCGCATTACATGTCCAGGACGTCCGCAGTGGAAACAAACAGGTCTGTTGTCAGCCGTTCTCCACACATCTGTTTTTCTTGGTTCAGGTGGGAATTTCTGAACAGGAGCTCTGTATTTCCTGGATACAGCGGCGTATGTTGGTCGTGGTCTAGTTTCTTTAGGATTTGTCGACACTGGGGACAAAACCCTTTCAACTTCGTCTTGAATGATCTCTTCTAAGGATTGGGGATCGGAGTCCAAAGATTCTTGCGTCTGGTTAACTAGTCGATGGACTTCTTCTCGTACGATTGTGCGAATAAGAGAGACCAAATCAGTCTCATCCGTCAGGGATGCAACCGGTACGACGTTTGGAAGCCTTTCAAATCTCGGTCGACCAACTCTCTTCTGCTTCATATCTTCGATATAGTTGCACCATTTGATAAAACTTGCTGTGTCGTTGATTTCTCTCGTCAACAGGGCCTGATAAATATCCTCAGCAACACCTTTCATTAGGTGTGACACTTTTTCGTCTTCTCTCATCAGAGTATTTACCTCTTGGCAAAGTCCTAATACACCTTGTATGTAGGACTGTGTACTCTCGCCTGAACACTGGGCTCGGCATTTTAGTTGTTCTTCTGCCCCTTCTGGTATATTTTGACGGTCACCGAAAAGTCCACTTAGTCCATTTTAAACGCTTCCCAGGAATCTAAGGCGTCTTCGTTGTTGACATACCACTGTCTCGCAGTACCGTCAAGAAAGAAATAAACGTTAGCCAGGCACATCATGTCATCCCACTTGTTAAAGTTGGCTACTCATCGTTACTCTTTAAGCCATTTGAGAGGGTCTTCCCAGGCGCTCCTCGGAAGGTCGATGGGCTCCTCCATTGCTGTAACGAAAGGTGTTACTACAGCGGGCTTGGCTTCTGCTCGGTCGGCATTTTTGTCCTCTTCCTACTATTTTCTTTTAACAGTCCGAATTCGGGGATAATCCTCTTAACCGGAGGCTCCTGCTAAGGTTGTCGCTATTATCCACGTTTGACGTAATTGTACCCGGCGCCTCCACCAAACTTGTCACGGAGTTCGAAAGAAGTACACAGTTCAATTAAACAAACAATTAGATTTATTCTAACGCTGGGAGCTCGATATAACACTGGACTGAGAACATGCCCAACTGGCGATGAACTCTGCTTTTATACACTTCGGAATATTCGTGAAATACCCAGTATGCACTATAAAGAATGATCTGGATTCATCTAGAACCTAGAGAAACAATACATTAAAAACGAAAACAAAATTCCAGTCTTTGGATAAATCTGCCGGGGCCGGGATTCGAACCCGAGACCTGAGGAAGTTCAGTCCAACGCTCTGCCAACTCGGCTATCGGGACCTGTAGCAAATTATGCGTGCGGCAATATTGTATGGATTGTTTAATTTATTTGAGTACCTCATTTTACGAAAAAAATTATTCTATTATTAGTTATTTTATTCAGTTCAATTCTCTATTTAAAGTGATCTGATATCTAAAGCCTTCTCATACTTCGCGTACTTTGTTATTTACCTACGTATTGCTTCAATTGGGGGCATATCTTTATTTATAATGCTTGAACGTGTGTTGTTGAGTGTGTGACAGATAAATTGAGTAATTTTGGATATGGCTAATCTCGCTTCCCTTCCTCCCACATCTCTAGGCGTGGATCAAAGAATCTCACAAGTTTACCTTGATGTCATCATGCATTTTGATTGCATATTAATCTCGCAATCAGTATCAATGAAAATCTGTCATGTTGCCGTTGAATATAGTTTCCCTGATGATGAGTGGGTGTCTCTTGATTGGTTGCAGGAAGAGTCATGGATTGAGTCGATGGGAAAGAGCTATGAGGTAAACGAAGGACTTCCTCGAGGTGAGGAATATCGTTCAGTTTTTGCTATGAAATAAAGTTTTCTCATTGGCTGCTGTTAGAGTTTGCTTTAATTCAGAATTGGCTATCGTGGAGAGTAGTAGAATTTTTATACCTTGGGTGGGAGGAGCTAGTTCTAATTGGTACACTGAAGTGTGATGCAACACACAGTATTAAAAATTAGAAGCGATTTAAATGACTTGATTTTTGAAGATAAATTTTGATTTAAGTACCTTTTCTTAGGAAGTGGAAGATAGCTATTAAGGTTAAGTTACAATTATTATTAATTTGTCTTATTATGTTACGTAAATTAGATTCTAAAAAGAAGAAAATAATTTAATTAAAGTCATATGCCAAAATTAAATTATGAAATTAATATTGAGAAAATGTGTATAAATACTTAAATTTCTCAAAAATAAATTCATGGCTATTCCAACTATCTTTTCATCTTTGAAACACAAAAGGCAAATTAATGAAAACTTTCAAGAAAAATAATTTGAGGCACAGAAAAGCCACTAAGACTATTATTTTTAGTTTAATGTGTAACCAGCATTAAACACAATACTCTTCGCCAACTATTCCTCGCATTGTCTTAAAATATAATGTAACAAATTTGAGACTATACACACACCAAGCGCAGGGTTTTTCTAAAAGTTATGGAATATTTTTTTCATTATTCATCCCCTTACAAAGAAAGTCAACGAATAAACAAGCTTTTTTGAATATAACAAAACAAGTCTTATTCTTCTGGAGGAAAAAATAAACAACACAAACGTAAGCCCAAAAGTGGAGCGGAGTAGCTTTAGCATCAAAACCCACTCTCTGTTTACAAAAATAAACACTACAATCATTAGAAAAGTTGCGGGGAAAAAGAGACAAAGAGCATAAATGGAAAATTCTTGTACTGAGCTGCACAGAAATGGAAACTCAAAGAAAACTAAAATAAAATAAGATGCAAACCAAACAACGTTTCTTCCTTTTTTACCCCACCCTCACACAAATATGAAAGTTTGGGAACTGTCAACTTCAGAGTTGGGAAGATTGCAGTTGATGTTTGTTTCGAAAGTCTTTGGTGGGGTGGCGGATATTTCAGAACCTTATTTTTTCTTTCACTTCAGTTCAAAGTCCGACAATTCCTGTCCTCTGTGCGCAAAGGTAAATATTGAACACTGAGAAAAACTGAGCGGTAAATTTCGGAAAATTTCGAGCTATCAGCACGTGCAGCCAATTCGAATCTTCTGATCCCCTTTTTTTAGATAAATGACTCTTATACCTAGCTATATCCGCGCTTACTATCCATTTTGGTCTGAATGTAGAAATGAAGACAAATAAATTCTAGGAAGCTATCTCAAGGGATGTATTTCCTTACAGTATTTACTTTGAGAAATGTTACATCAAAGTCATTTAAAAATTGTTTTTAGAAAATCGCCCAGTCAAATCCTTTCTGTGTGCCTAAATTTAGTACTTTTTTTCTCGATTCGAACAAATCATTCTATTGATTTTTTCACTAACTCACTCAAATCCACGTTGTGTGTGAATTTTCTTAAAACTTGTGGATAAACATCCAAAATTAATCAGAAATATAAATAACATAGGGTAAAAGCTGTATAAGTTGCCGTTTTAAAAAAAAAAAAAACAAAGGTATTGAAATAAATTTTTAATTTTAATTCTACGTTTATTTACCAATTTGTATAAGCTACTAAAGCACCAAGGAATTTTCCCTTTACTCTATTATTTTGAATACAATTATTTTTGGAACTTAATAACTTCTAAATTATGTATTAAAATTTTTATTTAGAAAGAAGAAACATAGTTCATCAAACTTTTTTTGAAAAAAAAATAATTTTTAAAAGCTTATACAATTGATTAAATTCAATTTTATTTAATCGTTATAAAAATAAGTTCAAAATTAAATAATGAATGCATAGTTTTTATGATTAGTTGATGCATAACTTTTGAATAATGCATATAAACGATTCATTTTTAATTTAAAACTATATTGATTATTGAATACAAAGATAAATACAAAATAAAATTTTAAAAACTTCATTAAGACATGTTTCCCATTCAAATCATTTATTTATGAGTACAACTTAAAACATGTTTAAGTACTAGGTAACCCAAAAGTACACTGAACATTCAATAACTCGATTTATTTAAAATAGAATAACATTACGAAAAACAATTTTTAGTATAAATATCATGAATTTTATTTTATTCTAACTTATTTATCTCAAATATTAGTCATTCCACGCTACACGTTAAAGGTTTTGGAAAGAAATGAAATATACATCATAAACTATTCGACTAGATTGAAAAGGTGTTTTTTTTTAAGTGTTAGATATTAGGATCACACACACACATTAGAAAAAAAAATGAAATATAAATATTGAACAATAAAGAGAAAAAACATATATAATTCTGGAGAATCTTTTTTTGAAGTTGTTTTTCCAATAATTATACTAACTTATAAAAATATATTTTTAAGTATATTTATTTTAGAAATGAAATTGTGTTACGATATTTTGTTCACAAAAAATGGGACATCCAAAACATTCCAATAAACTTCAATTAAATTTGTAACACATATACAAAAAATAAGCCCTCTAAAGTATAGCAACCCTCAGGTTTTAGGATAGTTACATTTAAGTACATTTTACACCCATTTTTAGCTTAGAGCATAAAGTAATTTTTGCAAAATATCATTAAAGTTAATTTTGAAAACTTATAAAAAATATTTTTTTATGAAAATATTTTTTATCTTGTGATTTGTGACTCTTCAGATGGATCAAGAAGTAAATATCAAGAAGTGTATTTAAATATGCAAAAAATAAGTCAATTATGATACATATTTATAAAGTAAAAGATGTGTTTTGTGTTATGCAAATAAAATTAGTAAATGTATTGCATGTAAATGACACTAACATTAATTTAAACTAAATATACAAAATTTTCATCTTAAAGTACAAAATTTTATATATTTTCATAAACCACAAGTAAAACGTATATACCAGTAATAAACATACTTTATAATTAATTATAAGGATAGGAATAAGTAGAAAAATATTTTAATCATTTTGCAAACATTCACACCAGACTGCATACATATGCTCAACTGATCGCGGGGAGTTCTCAGCGCCCATGATACACTTTTGAAGGTCATTATGTTCCAATAGTCCGAGAGAGAGAGTGATTGTATCAGACCTGAAGGTTCAATGACCTAAAATATACAGCTACAGAAAAAAATCGTGGTTCTACGCATTCTTTTTTGAATCCTAGGAGGCTTTTATTGTTGCTGGGTTGCACAGAACACCCCTCGCGATTGATCGTGGGTTAGCTATTTATATTTTTTTGTTTAGTTACTTAAAGAATTTGCGAAACGTAAATGCAAGAACTTACACTTTGTTTGGACCATGACAAAACGAAAAGCCCCGAATTAACGATCACAATTTTCATCCCCGAAGAATTCTTTAAATCAGGGTCTCACTATATATCAATAAAAATTCACCGAATTTGTTCCGTTAAATTACAGCAAACGTATACATGTACTAATTTTCACTCAAAATTTAGAATGAAATCAATCACCTGAATAGGTACTTCTCTCTTTGTCCATTATTAATTCCATAATTTTACAAAATTTCCTCCAGCAAGGCTTCGCACTGACTTCTAAGGGATTATCCTTGATTAATTGAGGGTCTTCAGAACGAAAGTGTCTAAAGTCTTAGAATATCATAAATTACGACAGCGCCTTTTGAGCAAGTTAGCTTTTAATATGTGACCATTTTTCACGGCTTTTCTTTCTTGACACTCAGACTTTAATTTCTTAACAGCTTTCCGGAAATTTGATTGTAATTTGTAACACTAATGCGTTTTGAATGAATCATTAATCTAAGTACGCCAATGTGCATATAAGGAGGCTGCAACAAAATTACCCCTCCCCCCCTCTTTGAAAACGGAGATAAGAAGGTTTTGCGCGGAGGTCATCGCATGTTAGTTTTTCCCCTTGTTGTCCCGCGTAGAAGGAGATACTAATATTGATGTTCCATTAATGTGTGCTGGGAAGTCTTTTTAGCCATTAAGTAGATTGTATAGTTAATTTAGCCGGGTTTTTGGTTAGGTGGTTAGGGATTATTTGTGATAGCACGCAGGGATTATTATTAAAAAAATATGTAATGAAATGGCTTTTAGTGCGAGAGAGGGAAAAAATGGTTTGTTTTTGACGTTTTTAATAATTTGGGGGCTTGATCTTAAGCAAATGAAAAGCTTTTTAGGAAGTCATTATTATAAAATCTGGCGTACGATCCATTTAAACTGTTTTTAAATAGCTAGTGGATATAATATAGTTGCGAAAATGAAAGGTCGTGGTTATTTTAAAATCATCTTGACATCAAACAGCCTTTTAATTACGGAGCTGGTTATTTATCTTGGATTATAAGTAACGGAAATATTTTGAAGATTTTATTGCATTCTGGATGCATTTTGAAATACCAAAACATTACGTAATGAAACAGCTAAGTAGTCTCGAATGGCTTTTATATCATCAAAAAATATTTATCATTAGTTAGAATGAAAGCATTTAAGTAAATATTTGTTATATTTTACTTAAAAATAACAAGTTAAAATTTTTCTTTGAAGTAGAATGAAAGTGGGGATTAAGGGTTATGCAAGAAAGTTTAGGAGTTGAATTTTAAATTTTCATCATTTGTTCAATAAAATTTAGTTTTAATATTATCAACAACCCTTTTAAAGTAATAAGTTGGATTTAACTTTTAAAAGGGCTTATTAACAAAATGATATCATACTGTTGAAAATCATTATAAATAGTTTTCTACTTGGAAATGATTTCTTATTTTTAATGATAGCTATAGAAAAATACTTCTTTCGAAAGAGCTATACATTAATTAAAATTTCCGAGATGCCAGAATTGATCATGGTTGTATTTTTAGAATAAATACTAGTTAATGATATGTTTTAAATATGAAATATTGATTTCAGATTTTGGTGGATAATATATTAATATGTACTAGGTATTTATTTATAGTTATGTAAAGGTTCGTGTTTGAAATATTAGGCCCTATTATATATAATGTTTTGCTTCAATTAATTTTTAGTTTTCTGCATTTTTATTTGTTATGAAATCTAAATCCAAATTATTTCTGTTTAATACGCAACTAAATAAGATTACTCAGCTAAAGGTTAGTAGAAATGAAGGGTTAAAAAAGGTTTTTAGAGTTTAAAAAAATATTTAAAATATTTGACCCTAGAAAAAAAAAGCGTATATATGAAATGCTTCAATGAATAAGTATTGAAAATTATTAATTTAGATGTTGACATCGTAGTCAGCCAAATGGAGGAGAAAGGTTATTGTGGTTGATGTTTCATCCTTTATCAATTCATGTAGAGCAAACTAACAAGGATGGAACACAAACATTCAAACAAAACTACTCTGAATGAAACAGAATACAAATACTTTCCTTGATGATTACCAAGTAGTGAAAGTCTTCGAGAACAAACTAGTTTCTTGCGAACTGATGTCAACCGAAAGTAAGTAACTCTCTGTTTAATTATTACGCGAAGTCCTGGAGGACTCAGGACCATTATAGGTTAAAGAGCGCTTAAGTGAAGATTAATGTGAATTATTACAATTTTAAATTAACAGGATTTTTTTAGATTATATACACGCATACATACAAAAATATATAATATATATTACAATCTACCACATATATATCGTAAAAAATCCGGCGTATAACTCGCACTTATAACACAAAATATAAGGTCGAAAACTATGAATGTGCGTTATACGCCCAGTATAGAAATGATAGCTTTAAAAAAATAAAAGAAGGAGGGGCATAAAAAATGTCAGACGTCTACACAAGTCGAAATACTGTTTATTTAAAAGAAATGGCATTCCTGATGAACTTAAAATTTTGCCGTTTCTAGAAGAAACTATTTTTTAAAGAGTTTGGAATACATACTCCCTCAGATGAATGACTTCGAAATACAAGCATTACACAGGTACATTTCAGGTTTCTTCGAAAACATTATACGTACGTTATACAGCGAATATACCTAAGAATTATGAAATGTGACTTGAGAATAAAGGTGAGTGCTATACGCCAGATTTTACGGTATATATTGTGGATCCAGGAAAAAAATCAAGAGGTACCGAACAAATGAATCTATCCAGGTACCAGCAGAGACTCCCTCAGGAACACAATACGAATTTAATCATTTTATATGTGTTAGACATATTCCTAATCTCAGCTTTAGAGTATTAACAAAAGACTCTGCTTCAAATGATAATGTATTTTAATTATAAGGAAAAATCAAATCTCGACATCGTAAAATATAACATATATTTTGACTGCTATGGTGATCCGGTTTTCATCTTTTTTAAATAATAAAATAAATATATTAATAATATACTCTCTATTTTATAAAAACATTATTACGTATAATATTTAAAATTAAAGTAATTATTTAATATTTACATTATTTTAATTTGAATGCTTTTATTGAAAGCTTCACAGGTGAAAATTAAAATCTCAACAATCTAAAAGAGCAATAAAAGAGAGAAAATGCACTGCAAGCGAATAACATAGTAGGGGGAAACACATCTCGAAATCTGTGTGAAAGGAAAGTTGCGCTGTGGGTTTCTTATTCAGGATTTGCATTTGAATATTGGTTGTTTGAGAGCCAAGAAGATTGCGTCATGTTTTTTAAGGGAAGCATATATGGCTCACAGCACACGAAATGATCGTTTTTTTTGGAAAGTGCGGTTTATCATTCCACATTAATGCTAATGATATTGGTCGATGTCCGACGAGTGTCATGCGAATGTTGAATCGGTTGATTCAGGGGAGGGATGTAATATTGAATCACATTTTGAATCCCAACAACCTTCTGCCATTAACACCTAAGAAGACGACCATATTGTCAGATCCGGCCTTGCAGAATCTTACAACAACATCACAAACCTTGATACGGAAGGTGGTTTTTTCTTCAATATGAAAAATAACCGCGTGGATAATGCGATAATATACGGAGCAGCTCCGAATGTCTACACAGAAATAATTTTTGCAGTTTTTCTTGACATTGAAATAGAAGGCGACATATTATCAATACAAACGACAACCACTCAACGCATCAATTTAATTTATGAATTTAAAGTATGTTTTTCCTCATAATATGCTATATACGTACAGCAAGTAGTTTTTTTTTTTTATTTGCTTTCATTTCTGTTTTAAGGTATCCGACTACGTTCGGAACCATGATTTTAAAAACGCGCATAAATGGATACTTTTTTTTATGATATCTAGTGTCACTTAGATAAGAATACATGTATAAAATTGTTTTAAGGACGTTTTGACAAAAAAAAAAAAAAAAATTATTTAAATACAATATTTCGGAGAAAAATTAACTTAGAATAACCTTCTTTCAAAATGTTCTCCTTCTGTGAAAATGCTTCTATTATAATAATATTTCGCCTGTATATAGCTCAGACCTTTGTACAGAGGCTCAACAAATCGAATTTTTAAAAAAAATTTCACTTTATTTTCAGAGCAACCCATTGAAAAAATTATCGGTGTTTTTTTCTTAAAATTTCTCCCCTCTGTTGTCGTAAAACATGGATAAACCCACTTCTAAGTTATATACAGAGGTCTGAGCTATATACAGGCAAAGTATTGTTATAATAGAAGAATTTTTCGCAAAAGGAGAATATTTTGAAATGGGTCATTCTATGTTCATTTTTTGTCAAAATATTGTACTTAAATAGTTTTGTATTGCAATAATATTCTTAAAACAATTTTATATACATTTTCTGATCTAAGTGACACTAATTATCCTAAATATCCATTTATACGCTTTTGTAAAATCACGGACCCGAACGTAATCGGATACCTTAAAAGGCATGCTCTGTGTTGTGAGTAAGGTCCAGGTCACCAGTTGTGGTGGTCACCCGGTCGGTGAGACTATGGGTCATCAAATGTGGAGAGCTAGTTCACATGCTCAGTAAATCGAGTTTAAGTTGGCTAAGCTATATTAAACTAAACTTAGCAATTTTATCCGAATCTTATACACAGCATACTATCAACATATATCTGCAATATGCATACAATACTGTATTTACTAAAATAGTTGTAGCAATTTACAGTATATATACAATTTAGAAATTAAATCCTTAAATAAAGCTAGTATTACAGTAATGGGGGTGCTCGACTTATTACAAATTTAACAAAAAAAAGACGATTTATAATACTAATTTTTCAAATACGTGGACTATACAGCATGGGTAAAATTAGCCTTACTATATATATCCATAATTAACTAATAAACATTACTTAAAAAATTAATTATTTGAGTCGAATTTAGTTTAAATCAAATGCAAATTGAAATTATTTTTAATAATTGAATGAAGTGGTCTAATAGGTTCAGATAAAACTACATAATCTCTCTTCTAAATCATCAAAGAATAGGTTTAACTGTTAATTAATACGTAAATGTTTAACATATAAGCTACATTTTCTCTATTATCTTTAAGAAAATATGCAATTAAATGCAATTATCCTGCACAATTCGTGTAACAGTAATAAAACAAGTACCTAATTAATCTTAGGAATACTGAATCTAAATATAATCTCTTGGGATTTTCTCACTAGAGATAAAATAATTATTACCTGGACATATTATGAAAACTCTCTGGAAAATTGCTAAGCTCTTGAGAATTTGAGCTACTATTGTGTATAACTGTTCCATTAATGATCTTATGAGCTTGCTATATTATAACCAAAATATTTTCCTTTTAAATATGTTATAAATGTGATAATAGTATATGTATTCATGTAATCAACATGCACTATGAAAAGAAACCATATTATATTAGATACCTACTTTTATGCTGAGAAGATATAAAGTAAAGTTATTATATAATAAATATATCGCGAAAATATTGCATAGATGTATTGAATAATCATAATTTAAGAATATTATTTTCAATAATTTTTAAAGATATTAAAAGTAATTTAGGAGTTTGTAATAATTATTTTCATCTATTAAATTTTAAGTGAAATTTGTTTTAAGATCCATATCTCACAGTTACCTCCACTAAACTGGATACTATTTTTAGAAAAAAATGAAATAAATATTTAGGCAATATTTGAGTTAATCAAAACGTTATATTACATATAGGAGGTATTACTGATGGAAAGATACTAACAATATATGCCTCTTACTTTATTTCAAATTTTATTTAATTATTTCGAACACCATATCCTTTTCAAACAATATTTCAGTTAACTTTTAACGTTTTTTATATTCCTTAAATTTTATTGAAATAATGTTTTACCCAATAACATAACTTGATGTATGATACTTTTAGGAATATAGGTCAATTTAGGGTTAACAGGAGAGGTTTAAAACTCACCAGGATATTCATCATCTTCATAATTCTTTCTGAACACCATGCTGACAACCAAACCATATAAGGAACACTCATTTGACAAAAATCTCTAGTTTTTTTTAATTTGGAGTACAAAATTTCTTTCATCTTCTTAATCAACTGCAAAGATCCAGAAGCCAGAAAGACTTGTGCATGCCAAATGAAAAGCGCGATGTCTTGTATAAATTGCCCAACAACACGAAATAGCGAAACTCGTTAAGCCGGGAGTATATTTATATAAGTCGCCCCAACTATTTTTATTGTGCACGATAAAAATTGTAATTATAGTAAATAATTTAATTAATAGAATATATACTTACGTAGTTTAAAAGAATTTTCAATTTTTCTTTGATAATTCGAGAAAAAATCCTATCAAACTGAACTGCAATGTTTCAAATGTGCACCACTTTAAAAAAGAACGCAATTACAGACACTTTTCGGTAACATTACAGGAATATATGTGTAGGCAAGACTGTCGTATTTTAGTTATTGTAGTTTTATTGTCATTTGATAATCCACAAATATCATTCTAAGCTTTTTTTCTTGATTGTGTCTTTTTGACAGTGCATAGTTTGTCTTGTACACCCAGACTTTTCTTGCTTGATCAATTTCAATTTCATCTAATAGGATCGCAGATTCCCATTTCTTTCTTTATATTTTGTTCATTTGCATTTATAAATAATAATGATAAGTTTCTCAAACTGTGGATTGCATCCCCTAGGATGACGTGACAACCATACGGGGGGCGAGTATATGGGAAAGTCAAAAATAGAAGATTAGTTAAGAAAGTTATCAATCTACTGAAAAGAAGCAAAACAAAATACGTTTTACAAATTTAGGTTGAAATAATAAACTTATAAATGTTATCAGTAGTGCACAATGTATTTAATAATTAATATTTATGAATAATATGTAAGCGATAGGTTTAAAACTTACAGACCAAGGCTTCCATGGGCTTGCCATATACAAAGTTTAATATTATCATGTTAATTTGTGCAGTTTATACTTAGAGTCATATTATAGCCTTGTGTCATAGTACAATATTGATACATTCTATAAATTATTATTGTACGGAGAGGGGGCGATGTAAATTATTATTTGAAATTGGGTCGCATGCATTGAAAGTTTGAGAAGCACCGTCAAAATGAGTCGTACAGCAGAGCAATCAAAACTACTAAGTTATTCACAGGGGAAAAATTTAGCCTTCTCAAAGAAAATATTTTGGAACAAGTGTGGCCACGCAGGGAATTAAGTCACTCCAAGTACCTTAAGATTGTAAAAAAAATACATTTTCCACTCCCCCAAAAAAGGAAGATATGTGTGACTAATTAATTTTAGTTCCAAAGACGGCAGTCATGATACAGGCAAAATCAGTGGTAACAAACAGTTTTCCCAGAATTAAGGATTTCGTGAGCCTGGGGTGACGCTGTGTTCCACGTGACCGTGGCTGGGATAAACAAAAAAAAACATATTATATAAGATACATATTCACAAGTCAATTTCAGAAGAGTTATTTCTCCTCAAAACTAATTGTGTTAATATGATCATGATCAAAACTAAAATAAAAATACATATTTGTAGAAAAGGATTGCATAATCTGTGCGACATATTATCACACTTGACTGAAACTAAATGAATTTCCAGTGAAAATATCATATAAAAATGTTATTATAAATTTTAGAGAGAAAGCATTTTTTCATGAAAATTCAGATTTATGTGCATAATAAACCTGTATATATATATATATATAGAAAGTGACAACGGCCAGATTGAGTTAAATATACATTTATTAAGGGGAATTATTTACAAGGAGGGCTAAAAGTTAGTAAAAGTAATCGAAACATCATTAGATCGTTGGATTCCACGAGGCGTTTTCGTTCCAGCGCCCTCGTCATCGTCTCATCGCCGTCGCTTTCTCTCGGTCGTCTCTCGCGCAATCGTTCTATTCCAGTCTGGTTTACTCGTTATCCTCGAACCGCCTTGTCAGATAGGTGGCGCTCTCTTGGCATTACGTCATTAATGAATATAGGAGGAATACGATATGTGCACATCCATTCCTACATCGGCCATCATGACCAAGCATGCGTCCTCGCATGTAAAAATACAGTGTATTTCAAAATTTCATGAAATAAAACTGAAAAGCTAGAGGAAATAAACTTACAAATAAAACTATTAAAACAGACAAATATGTATCAGAAAATCAAAACTAATAATAAAGAATAAAAAATAGATATACAGATGGAAAGAAGACAAACAATACAAAGCAATCTTGAGTATGGTGATAATGTCGAAAAAAAATGTTAAAGTAAAAGTTTGCGTTCGTAATGTAACATTCATTTGTTAGGCCATGGTTTCAAGTATTCAGCACAAGTACTTGTTTTGGTTGGGCCATCAAAATTTCCACATTTTTCGACGTTGTAGGTATCGTTAGGTTTTACTTGTGTTATTTTATATGGACCGATAAATTTATTGCAGAGTTTTTGTCCAGGTCCTTGCTGCGTTTTTTAATAGCAACTAAGTCCTTAACACTGTATAAATAAGGAGATTTTCGTCGAAGATTATAAGACTTTTTGTTTTCATTTTGCACTTTAAGTATTTGCGTTTTTTGCCGCTTTACGTAGGAGTTCTCTGTTTTCATTAAATTCGAGTTGTAGTTGTTCGTCGATTAATTGTTGAATGCGCAAATCAGTCTTGTTATTGATTTGTGTTCCAAAGAGTAATTCAAAAGGAGTGGTGTTAATGCTTCGTTGGAATGTTGAGTTTAAGACTTTGTAGTGAAGGAACATGTTTGAACCATTTCGTGGGATCGTCTTCTGACATCTTAGATAAGACAGGAATAATTGTTCGATTAATGCGTTCTACTTGACCATTAGCACGTGGCAAACCTGTAGTAATATGGTGAAGTGTAATTTTTTGTTCCGAACAATAAGTGCGGAATTCGTCAGAAGTGAAAGTAGTTCCACGATCAGTGATAAGAAAACGAGGATTTCCAAATGTAGTTTTTTGAATGTCTAATTTTTTTATTACCTCAGAAGTAGATGTAGTTTTGTGGGGTATAACCAAACAAATTTAGTGAAAGAGTCAATGACAGCTAAAATGAATTTGTAGTTTTTACTTGAAGTTGCTAAAGGACCAAGATGATCGATATGGTATGTATTTAGTGGTATATCATCTTTGACAAGAGGATGGAGAAATCCTTCTTGTTTACCAGACTTTTTATTTTTCAATATACATGTTACACAATTAGAAATATATTTTTCAATTTTTGGATTGAAGTTGCGGTATAAAATATTTATTTTTTTATATGTTCTAGAGTTCTTTTAACTGAAAAATGTCCTTTGTCATGAGCATTTTTGATAAAGTGATGCTGCATCTCGTCGGGAATAACAAGGACTTCGGCACCGTCAATAAATTTATATAGTATATTATTTTTTAATACAGTAGTTATCATATGGACCCTTTGAAGAAGAGCTTTTATGGAAAGAATGTGTGGGTACAGCTCTTGAGATTCTTTTATCCTATGCACAATAGAATCATTACACTGGTTTGTTAAAACCTGTATTCTACTTAAAGCGTCGACATGGGCCATTTGTGAGCCAGAGCGATGTAAAAATGGTGTAATCATAATCTTGTAAATTCAGGGCCCAACGCGCGATTCGTGTGTTTAGATCTTTCTTACTCATAGTTTTTGTAAATGCATTACAATCAGTAATTATTTTGAAAGGCATTCCTAAAATGTACACTTTAAATTTTTTGAGAGCTTCTATGATTGCTAAAACTTCGAGTTCGTAGCTGGTATATTTTCTCTCCGTTTCGGACGTTTTTCTAGACATGTAATATATAGGATGTAAGGAATTATCATCGGGGAATCTTTTTGTAATAAAACAGCAGCAAGTCCGTCGATTGATGCATCAGTATGTATTTCGGTTTCACAATTTTGTCGATATATACTTAAGACAGGTTTCTGACAGAGCAAACGTTTTAACTCGTCAAAGGAAGCTTTTTGTTTTACATCAAAATTGAAAAGAGTATCTTTACGTAAAAGATCACTAAGTGGCTTAGCAATTACAGAATAAGCAGGGATAAATTTACGAAAATATCCAGTGAGACCTAAAAATGTTGAACTTCTTTAGTTGTTTTTGGTTCGGGGTAATTGACAACTGATTTAGTTTTAGAAGGGGAAGGAAAAAGTTTATTATTTTCAATAATATGGCCTAAAATTCAATTTTCCTATGCAGAAATTGACATTTATCAAAATTTATTTCAATCCGTAATCACTGGACACTTGAAGAACTTTTGAGTCTCTCAATAGCCTCAGATTCATTTTTAGCAAGGATAACTATATCATCCATGTAAGGGAGAACAATTCCTTGAACAACTAAGTCACGAAAAACATTGATAAAACGTTGAAACGTTGAAGGGCATGTAGAGAGTCCGAAAGGCATTTTTAAGGAACTGAAATTGACCATTTTGTGTTACAAAGGAGGTATATGGGCGACTCTGTTTGTTAACAGGCACATGGAAAACCATTACGTAAATCAATGGTACTGAAAACTCTAGTATCCTGAAGTTTATCTAAAATATCCTCAATGAGGGGCAGAGGATAGTGATCCTTAACTAACACACGATTTAATTTTCGAAAATCAATGCAGACTCGTGGACTGCCGTCTTTTTTGCGGACTACTAGGACTTGGCTAGCATAAGCAGATGAACATGGTTCAATAACACCATTTGTATCCATTCATCTATTTGTTTATCTTACTATATCACGTTCAGTAAAAGGTAACCGTCTGGAGAATGATAAATTGGTTTATCGTCCGTCACGGTAATGCTTAACTCAATATCCGTCGTTTTTAATTTTATTCGGCCTATAACATACGAGTAATGCCTCAACATCATTACGAGTTTGTTTTGGAATTTCAGGGCCAATATCAAATTTAGGAATGTCGTCAGTAATTGCGAAAACAAATGGTTGTGGAGAAGCGTCGGATACTTCGTTTTGTAGCTTAGAAAACATAACACTATCAGGGGTGATAGTCAAATTAGCTTGTTTAATTAGATTACAACCAATAATAATATCAAAGTTCATCGAGTGGTTGGGACAACATTAATTTTAACAGGAAAGTTTGGTTGTCAATTGAAATAGTTGAGTTGAACGAACCAATTACATGAGTTTTTGAAAGGCCAAAACCAGTTAGTATATTACCACTATTTATTAAAGAAGGGAGCCTAATTGATTCCATACACTTTCTTTCATTAAGGTTACTTGACTTCCGGTATCAACTAAAGATAATATTTTTTTAGATAAAATTTTAACTTCTTTACACATAGTAGTTAATGGGGTAATTTCATCAACATTATTAGAAGAAGGGATATTTTTTTGAGGACAAGCATCAGATTTATGGCCAAAATTTTCGCATAATATACACTTTGGACCACGATGTTTATCTGGGCAAAATTTAGAAATATGACCGGATCCCGAACAATTAAAACAAGTTACGTGATTCCTATCTCTGAAATTTTTATTCTCAAATTTTTGAATTAGGCTTTGGTGCATTGAATTTGGATATCTATCATTTTTCGATGTTTATGAAGTGTACTTTCAACATCACGGCGTTGGCTACTAAAGTTTGGACTACGCGACGTATCATAAGAGGGATTTTTGCTTTTATTTTGAAATATTTTGTCATAAATTCCTAATTTTTCTTAAATTCCTGAATTGTTGTACATCCATATAATATTAGCTTATTTGAAGGAGAATCGGGGATTCCATTAATACAATATTCCATAATTGAAGTTTCGTCGAGAAACCCTTGACCTCGATTCGCTAATTCCCGAATAGCGACTAAATATTTAATACCGTTTCATTAGGCCGCATTTTTCTATGTTGTAATTCCTTATGCAATTGAGCTTGATTTAATTTTTTTCTGAATTCCTGAATAAGTAATGTTTTTATACAACTGTAAGAGTTTATACCACGCTGAGATTGAATAAATAATTTTGCAGTTCCTGTCAAAAGCCGTTTTACAAAAACAATTTTTTTGTTGTTCGGTTATTGGGCAAAACGTTAAATTTTCCTCTACATCAGAAAAAAATGTTCAATTGAGTATGAGTCATCTGCACTGAAAGAACGAAGAGTTAGAAGTAAATCTTTAACAAAAAGCCACGATAAATCGTTTTTCGAAATAGAGAACAGCTGACTCATTAATTTGTTTAAGTGCGTCAGCCGATTTCGTCTGTAGAAAGTGGGGGGAAGCAAAGGAATTTTCTGCATCCCGCGGGGGCATTCTTCTACATCTCGTGTATTTAATTTATTATGAAAAGCGGATAAATCAGCTAGTGAAAACAAAATATTATTACAAAGTTCTTCGGCAGTTCCATTTGTTTCTAGTTGTAAAAAATTAGCTAAACAGATTAAATCGGGTAGGTTAAATTTTTTAAAATAACGGCGGAGTAGTCTTCAATATCAAAATCTTGTGCGAAACCCGTAAACTTTCGCAATTGTTCTCTAGAGGTCCTACAGAATGGGTGATCGTTAAAAACAACAGAATACAATAATTTTACATTTTGCGTATTGCCAAATGTCAAAAGCTTGCGCGATAACTGGGATATCATTCAGTGTTAAGTAAGACATAATAAATCACTTAAATTGAACCAAAATACGTAAAATATACAAATATTTGCAGATCACTTAAAATGATATATGAGTAAAATATTTCAACACAGAAAAAAAAATTAATATGCTATGAAAAGATTAAAGTCTAGAACTAAAAATGTCACTAGTAGCAGTTGTACAAGTTAAAAAAAAATATATCGTATCACAGTCACATTAGCAGTTTCAAAATATATTTTCACAATCACTGAGAGTTTGTAAAACAATGGAATTAAAAACTCACGGTAAACTTTTTGCATACAACGTCTTGATTGTTGAATATTAACTTTCATGAATGTATAATAGTGTTGAAGAAAATCTTGATGTGTCGGCAAAATTATCGACTAAATATCTTCACACACAATCGTGAATTTTCACACAACACTTGAAATTGAATGAAATCGTCAAACACACGTTGAAAAACGCTTTGAAGAATAAATGCGCTTGAATTTGAATAAAATCGTCCAACACATTGAAGAACACATTGAATAAATTCACTTATCTTGCATCGTCCTTTACTTCGGTTTTCTAGGGATTTTAAGTTAAGGGAAAGGCCGAGCCCCCCATAGAGAGTGACAGCGGCCAGATTGAGTTAAATATACATTTATTAAGGGGAATTATTTACAAGGGAGGGCTAAAAGTTAGGTAAAAAAGTAATCGAAACATCATTAGATCGTTGGATTCCACGAGGCGTTTCGTTCCAGCGCCCTCGTCATCGTCTCATCGCCGTCGCTTCTCTCGGTCGTCTCTCGCGCAATCGTTCTATTCCAGTCTGGTTTACTCGTTATCCTCGAACCGCCTTGTCAGATAGGTGGCGCTCTCTTGGCATTACGTCATTGACGGAATATAGGAGGAATACGATATGTGCACATCCATTCCTACAT
>BMAU01003062.1:0-21592 GCA_019973935.1 Trichonephila clavipes | reverse complement strand
CAAACCGTTAAATCCATCATCAGATTTATCCATTGTCAAATACTACGGGATTAAAGACTACTAAAGTGAACTTAAAAATTTAGACATATATTATTTCTCTGATAAATAGAACTAAATAAACTATTCCCAACAAATTTATCGTTGAAAGATGAATAACAACCCAAGCTCAACTGCCTTCCTTCATCTATCAACACCTGTTGATACATGGTTTATAATTAATCATAATATATAAGTCGTATCGTGGCTTTAGTATCAAATTACATTATTATTGCATTCAATGCAATGTTATTGTATGGAGGGGCGATTAAAGTTATGATTGAAAATTGGGTCGCCAATACTGAAAGTTTGAGAAGCACTGGAGTATAGAAAATAAAAATTTTAATGTCATTTGTAAAAATGAGGGAATGACCATACAACAATTGTGATTTGAATTTTTTCCTAGTGCACCAATAAAAGTACTTGATTGTCGCAAATTGTTTTGTAATTTTTATGCTTATAATTGTACTGAATAAACACAGATACTCCGCTGTTGTAACAAAATAGTCTCTGATCAATTTTTAAGGGAGCCATACCGTGACGTAGTTGGTTTGTTGCTGGCCTTCTGTACCTAAGGTTGTGGGTTCAACCCCGGTCCAAGTCGGTGGATTTTCCCAATGCAGAAAATCGACAGTGGCCATGTCGTATGTCGTGATTATACAACATGATAAAGATCCCATGAGTATCCGTTTGTCTTGGAGGCTCTCGGCAAAATTGAATTTCTAAGTACAAATTTTGCATCGGCAGATCTCAGGTGCCTTTCTTTAAGTAAGAAACTGGGCGTGAAAATGACTTGCGGCAGTTGGTATCGCCTAAAAGGTGCCGCACTAAGAAGTGATATAAGCTTCTGGGGAACTTACAGGTCTGCAAGGTAGAAATACGAATACGCAGCCCCATTACATAAAAAATCAAGGGAAATCAGGGTGGACTTATAAATTTCTGGAACAGTATATATTTGTGTATGCTTGCGTGTGTGTGTATTAATAGGTTACATTTATATTCTCTCTTAAATCTCGACTCTTAATATCTTGACACTTAAGATAATAGGGAAAACATGCAATATATTTTTACTGCACATTTTTTTCTCAATATGTCCTTAAGGTATCCGACTACGTTAGGAACCTTGATTTTTAAAAAGCGCATAAATGGATAATTTTCATGATATTTAGTGTCACCCAGATTAGAATACATGCATAACATTGTTTTAAGGACACTTTGACAAAAAAACATTTATTTCAATATAATATTTTGGCAAAAAAACAACTTAGAATAGTCTTTCTTCCAAATGTTCTCCTTTTGTGAAAAATGGATCGATTATGATAATATTTTGCCTGTATATAGCTCAGACCTCTCTAAAGAGGTTCAACTGGAATTTTGAAAATTCAAATTATTTTCAGAGTTACCACCCATTGAAATAATTATTCGCATTGTTTTCTTAAACATGCTCCCCTCGGTTGTTGTGAAATCTGAATAAACCCCTTCTAAGTTATATATTTCAACTGAACAGAGGTCTGAGCTATTTGCAGGCAAAATATTATTCTAATAGAATCATTTTCACAAAAAGGAGAACATTTGGAAAAAAAAAGATTATTCTAAGTTAATTTTTTGTCAAAAATATTGTATTTAAATATAATTTTTTTGTCAAAATTTACTTAAAACAATTTTATGCTGTTCTAATCTAATTGACACTAAATATGATGAAAATTATCAATTTATGCGCTTTTTTAAATCACGGTTCTGAACGTAGTCAGATACCCTAAACTGATATAATGTATAATGTTGCACCTATTACCATGCAGTGAGTCCTCGACTCGTGTATAAACTGTCTTGAGAAATATATTGTCACGGAGTTCGAAAGAAGTACACAGTTCAATTAAACAAACAATTAGATTTATTCTAACGCTGGGAGCTCGATACAACACTGGACTGAGAACATGCCCAACTGGCGATGAACTCTGCTTTTATACACTTCGGAATATTCGAGAAATACCCAGTATGCACTATAAAGAATGATCTGGATTCATCTAGAACCTAGAGAAACAATACATTAAAAAACGAGAACAAAATTCCAGTCTTTGGATAAATCTGAAGAGGCCGGGATTCGAACCCGAGACCTGAGGAAGTTCAGTCCAACGCTCTGCCAACTCGGCTATCGGGACCTGTAGCAAATTATGCGTGCGGCATTGCTCCCCTCGAAAAAGAAGACAGCGCCCCGCTGTCACTTTGTTCAAGGGTCTTTATTCTGGAACGAGTGATGGGTCCTTTGTATGATTCTTTGGGAGGAATATCCTCGGTTTCGATTTGTTCGGCGGGATCATGGTACGGTTTCATACGCAGTACATGGACAACTTCTCTTAGTTTTCTTTTTCGTGAAGCAGGATCAAAATCTTGTACTGCGTAAGTCACGGCTGATAAACGGCGTAGCACCTGATACGGTCCGAAATACCTTCTTAAGAGTTTTTCGGAGAGACCGACTTTCTCACTGGAGTATAAATCCATACGAGATCTCCGGGAGCGTAGGATACCATTTGGTGTTTGGAATCGTAACGTCGACGATCTTTGTCTTGAGCTCTCAGAGTGTGCACTCGGGCTAGCTGTCGTGATTCTTCGGCTCTGGCTGCTATCTTGGTGATGTTATTGTCATCAAAATCGTTAGGACAGAATGGTAGCATTGTATCTAGTGTCGTTTCCGCTTCACGACCATGAAGTAAATAGAGCGGCGTAAAACCTGTGGTCTCTTGTTTAGCGGTATTATAAGCGAAGGTTACAAATGGTAGAATTTCATCCCAATTTTTCTGCTCTACATCCACATACATTGACAACATGTCGGCCAAGGTCTTATTGAAGCGCTCCGTCAGTCCATTTGTTTGGGGATGATACGCCGTTGTGAAACGATGATCAATGTTACACAAGTCGACGAGAGAGGAAACAAGTCTGGATCGAAAGACGGCTCCACGATCTGTGATAATTACTCGAGGAGCTCCATGCCTGAGGACAATTTCTTCAAGTACGAACTTCGCTATTTCGTTGACTTCGGCTGTCGGCAAGGCTTTTGTTATTGCATATCGCGTTGAGTAATCCGTGCAGACTATTATCCATTTGTTTCCATGAGCAGACTTTGGAAATCTCCCAAGGAGATCAATTCCAATGCGATGGAAAGGAGCTATAGCTGGAGGATGGGAACTAAACGTCCAGGTGGTCGTTGAGGAACGGATTTTCTCCTTTGGCACTCCCGACAATGCATGACATACCGAACGACATTTCGGTACATTCCCGGCCAGTAAAATCTCTTGCGAATCCTGTCATAAGTTTTCGCGAAACAAGGTGTCCTGCGGTGGGGGCGTCATGAAAGTGCCTTAGTATGTCTGCTCGTAGATGTTTAGGAATGACTGGTAACCACAACTTTCCATCTGGATCAAAATTCTTCCTGCAAAAGGATACCGTCGATGAATCTGAATTCTTCATTTTTGGATGAGTTGCTCAAAAGTTTTTAATTTCGCAAGGTCTTGATCTTTTTTCTGTTCCATCGCAAGGTTCATACTCGTCGTGACTGCTAAAAAATTTGTCTGGTGTTTCCGTTTCCTCTTCCACTGGATTTCTCGAAAGAGCGTCGGCGTCACTATGCTTCTTACCGGTTTTATATTTTACGTCAAAATCATGCTCTTGAAGTCGGAGGGCCCATCTGGCAAGCCTTCCTGAAGGATCCTTTAAATTCATGAGCCAGCACAAGGAATGATGGTCAGTTACAACAGTAAAGTGTTTTCCGAATATGTACGGCCGGAATTTGTTGGTAGTCCATACGATGGCAAGACATTCCCTTTCTGTGGTGGAATAATTCTTTTCGGCTTTTGTCAGAGTTCTAGAAGCGTATGCTATAACTTTCTCGACATTATTCTGAATTTGTACTAGGACAGCTCCGATACCGTACCCGCTTGCATCAGTATGGATTTCTGTAGAAGCTCTTTCGTCGTACATCCCCAATACTGGATCCCGAAGTAAGTGCTTTCTTAAGACTGTTAAATGCTTCCACCTCTTCAGGACCCCAATGAAACTCCACGCCACTTTTCAGCAACGACTGCAAAGGTTCGGCGAGATAACAGAAACCTTTAAGGGCAGTCGGAAACCTCTATACCGACAATGTTAAATTGGCTGTTTTTCGAGGAACATTTTCTCAAAATCTGTTATATGTACATGCTTGAAATTTTTCATATAATTAAAATACACATTTCTCATTATACTCAAATGAGCTTTTAGCTAATTTTGAATTTTTCATAATTTATAAAATATTTTATCAAACATAGTTTACGTTAACCCGTTTTTCACATAAAAAAATTTGTAAAAAATAAATTTTGGGGTTTTTTACAAAAAGCTCATTTCAGTATATATTAGCCATCATTATAAATATATCATAAAAAATTTACATACCTGTGAACAGTAGTTTCTAAGAAAAGGAACATCGAACATCAAAAATTGACATTTTGAGAAAAATTGATTTTAACGTATAATTACTTTTTAGTTAAAACATGCCAGCTCCATATTCTAAATCATCAGCATTTTTAGTAGCTCATCATCTTCTTTCTTCCTTTTAAGTCTTTTTTCCTTCCTAACTTCCTTTGTTTTTGTAAACAATAGTATTTTGCTCGTAACAGCCTCTGTTTGTCGAGGCACTCCATCGCTTGTACCGTGTAATCACCAGGCTCAATACACACTTTTCTCAAAATTTCTAGTTTTGATACATTCCCCATATTAAATGAGGAAACTGCATCATATGTACCAGCGACAAAACTTCTAATTGTACAAATGTTTTCTTCGGTACACGAGACCATATTACATTATTTACACTTTCGTTAGGATTTTGCGTACCTCCATGTAAACACTTTTTAGCAATTCTGGATTAGCTAAATCCCTAAAAACAGGTCGCATGGCCTCCACAACATCCACAGGTAAACTATTTTTGTGATGATAAGTCTCCCAAGCAATTCTGCTTTTTAAATTTGCACCACGTATCTGAATCAGAGGGACAAAATCCATGCTGAGGTTTTTCATCGGTTGATAGCTTGTGTAAAAATATTGCCCATATGGCTTGTTGCATGTCCTTCACGCTAGACAAATTTCTGCGGATAGCTAGACCATAATATGCTTGCAGACGGTCGATTTCTGCCTCTGTCAATCTATTTCTTCCGCATAAAGGCTTTCCGTCAGAAAGTTTTTGTCCTCTCATCTTAGTTTTCAAGCGTCGAAGACGTGTCCCATTCTTTTCATAACATGACCTATGCATTCTAATTTCTCGACAGAGCAATGGTCACCATATACTTTGTTCTCGACAATAGAAGTAAACGCTTTGGAGTCTCCATCTCCTAAATATTTTGTGTACCGAACATTGTAGAGAGACTGGGAACGCTGAAAAATGGATAGAGCTCCAGCTACTTCCATCTTACCGCTGTAGCCTTCAAAATTTCTCTTACAATTTTGAAGATGCTTGGTTTTGTTCGGACAAATACAATGTTTTGAAAAAACTTCGACATCTATAACTTTGCCGGTATCAACACTTGTGACTGTCACCAAGCCATTCTTCGAAGAAAAACCACGCTTCTGCCAGCTACCATCAACAGCAACAGCAAGGTCCCTTTTTCCATCATTTTCATCAACGGCTTCACGAACAGCTTCTGCCATACTGTGTTCACAGGTTTCTCTTGTTGCCTGCAGTAAAATGTGGTTGTACTTTGAGAATTTTGTGGGTGGCGGGGAAGATTCATGATACCGCAAAACATCCTAGCAGACTCAGCACCTTTACCTATGCATCGCATAGCATACACTAGCCGGGTATTCAGTTCGTAATTCTCAGAACTATCGCATTTCTTGGAGTTAAAAAAGTATAGTTATATTTACAAGAAGGACATTTTAAGTGAAACTTCACAGCTTCACCACAGTTACTTTCACTGAGGTGCAACCTGAGTCCTGTTTTTTCACACTTTATACATTTTTACAGCTTCAAAAAACACACAAGCTAAAAAGGTTAATGTCCACAATAACATTTCTGAAACCAGAAAAAGCCTCATCCGAATATGAAATATCCATGTTTACAATTTTTCTCTCACTGGCAGATGGTTCAGTTTCATTAGTACAAAGCTTTGCACCATCAGCACAATTTTTTTCATCAGCAGAGTTCTTTGGAACAGTAGAATTGCTTTCACCACAACCATCATTACTTTTATTACATCTTCCTTTATTAAAAACTCCTCTTCGTTTCTTAAATACTTTAGTCGATGCTCTAGGCATAGTAAAATCGATATATTATAGCAATTTTTTTGAAAGTTTAAGCTGAATAATGTTAAAGAATACTTGCGAGTTCAAAATTACAACGCAGTTTTGAAAGTGTAAACAAACACTGATTTGACCGTTAAAAATACAGTGAAGTTTCAAATGGGTTAGGAAATAAAATAATAAAAGGCTCAATTTATACAATAAAAGATAAATGTTTTGATTTATACCAGACGCTCAACTTTTAAGCCAAAACAAAAACTTTGTTTACTTTTACGCTTGTCAAATGGGCGTGGCCCAGTTTCAACGATTATTTAAAAATAGGTTTTTAGGGCTTCTACTACCCTAGAGGTTAAAGTAAGGTATTTTTAGAAAGGTTAAAATCTGTACTATGTGGAAATGTAAAAATCTCAAATTGTCAAAAAAATCAAATTTTACCTTTCCGACTGCCCTTAATAAATCTTCTAAAGTATGAACAAAGGCCAAGAAAACTTCGTATGTCATGTATATTCTTTGGAGTGGGAAAATTTCTTACGGCTTTTATTTTGTCGGGATCGGGACGAACGCCATTACTAGATACAAGATGGCCTAGAATCTTTACTTCTTGGGCAGCAAAAAGACACTTCTTTGAATTTAATTTAAGACCAGCTTCCTGAAGACATTTTAGAACAAGTCTTAATCGTATAAGATGGTCTTCAAAAGTTTCTGAGAACACTATTATGTCATCTAGGTAACAAAGACACATAGTCCATTTAAAATGGCGTAGCAAATTGTCCATCATTCTCTCGAAGGTCGCAGGTGCATTACAGAGACCAAACGGCATGACTTTAAACTCGTATAAGCCTTCGGGGTAATAAATGCCGTCTTTTTCACGATCCGCTTCGCCTATTTCTATTTGCCAATAACCAGATCGGAGATCCATGGAAGAGAAGAACTTGGCACCTTTCAGACAGTCGAGCGTATCGTCAATACGAGGCAGAGGATAAACGTCTTTTTCGTGACGCTATTCAGCTTGCGATAATCGACGCAAAAACGCCAACTACCGTCTTTTTTTCTTACGAGCACAACGGGTGATGACCAAGGACTTTCAGAGGGTTGGATGATACCTTCATCAAGCATTTTCTGAACCTCTTCATGAATGATGCGTCTTTCAGTCGGCGAGACTCTGTAGGCTCGTTGGTTGATTGGAGCATGATCACCAGTAAAAATCCTGTGTTTCACATTCGTCTTCGCGGCTGTCGATTTGTCGGTCTTCGTGAAAAGCCCAGAAAATTTCCGGAGTAGTTCGCATAATTTTTTTCTCTGTTCGTCACTTAACTCGGGTGACATCATTAACGAACAATTCATCTGTGACTCCGAAGTTTCTTGCTGGTCATCCAAGCAACCCGATGTGTCGGAAATAACACATAGATGCCCTTCATTTAGTGGTTCAGCTTGGCCTATGCACATTCCTCTAGGGATGATTTGATTTCGGAACTGCATCACTTTTCCGTTACGATATGTGGATACCATGGACGGTGTAGCAATATTTTTCTCGAAGAGCAAATGTTTGCTGCCGTCTAGAACTACATTTATGTCTCCTCGGGTTTGATATCCTGATACTGTTATTCTAGTTAAAGAATGCGGCCTAAGTGTATAGTCTCTGGTGGCATACAAATTCCAGGCGTCAGGCGCTGTGGAGTCTCGATAGATGTCTTCTAGAACAAGTTCATTTTGTCCACAGTCTATAACGGCTTGAGACGTCTCTAAAAAGTCCCATCCTAGGATGACGTCATGGCTACAATGTGATAAAACAATAAATTCAAAAGGCAGTTCTCGATTGTTTATACGGACACGTAAAACACATTTCCCTATCGGCCGAACAAAATTTCCATTCGCAACTTTCAGCATAACGCTCTTGGCATCAGCAAACAGAACTTTCTTTAAAAATCGGCGATAATTATCGGATATGACAGAAACCGATGCCCCAGAATCTACTAGAGCACGTATCGGCTTCTTATCTATTATTACTTCTAGTTGGTGTTACCAGTCATCTTGGCGGTCGACGGAGGATTTCCAGTACACGCGGCCTCACCTCCTTGGAAGGTCGCTCTCTTTAGTTTTCCTCGCTCCTACGGCCTGGCGACTGACTGGATCGGCGATATGGCGACGGGGATCTGTAACGACGTATTGGGGATCGGCCTCTCGTGGGACTTGGCGTAAAACGGCGAGAAGAGTTTGGTCGGCGTATTTCTTCTTCAGTGCCAACGTCGTCGAAGTTCCGTCGGCGGTTTCGAGAGCTGTCAAAGACAGCCTTTCTCTCGGCAGTAGCGCATTACATGTCCAGGACGTCCGCAGTGGATACAAACAGGTCTGTTGTCAGCCGTTCTCCACACATCTGTTTTTCTTGGTTCAGGTGGGAATTTCTGAACAGGAGCTCTGTATTTCCTGGTTACAGTGGCGTATGTTGGTCGTGGTCTAGTTTCTTTAGGTTTTGTTGACACTGGGGACAAAACCCTTTCAACTTCGTCTTGAACGATCTCTTCTAAGGATTGGGGATCGGAGTCCAAAGATTCTTGCGTCTGGTTAAGTAGTCGATGGACTTCTTCTCGTACGATTGTGCGAATAAGAGAGACCAAATCAGTCTCATCCGTCAGGGATGCAACCGGTACGACGTTTGGAAGCCTTTCAAATCTCGGTCGACCAACTCTCTTTTGCTTCATATCTTCAATATAGTTGCACCATTTGATAAAACTTGCTGTGTCGTTGATTTCTCTCGTCAACAGGGCCTGATAAATATCCTCAGCAACACCTTTCATTAGGTGTGACACTTTTTCGTCTTCTCTCATCAGAGTATTTACCTCTTGGCAAAGTCCTAATACACTTTGTATGTAGGACTGTGTACTCCTCGCCTGAACGCTGGGCTCGGCATTTTAGTTGTTCTTCTGCCCTTCTCTGGTATATTTTTAACGGTCACCGAAAAGTCCACTTAGTCCATTTTTAAACGCTTCCCAGGAATCTAAGGCGTCTTCGTTGTTGACATACCACTGTCTCGCAGTACCGTCAAGAAAGAAATAAACGTTAGCCAGTCACATCATGTCATCCCACTTGTTAAAGTTGGCTACTCGATCGTACTCTTTAAGCCATTTGAGAGGGTCTTCCCCAGGCGCTCTTCGGAAGGTCGATGGGCTCCTCCATTGCTGTAACGAAGGTGTTACTACAGCGGGCTTGGCTTCTTGCTCGGTCGGCATTTTTGTCCTCTCTCTTCCTACTACTTTCTTTAACAGTCCGAATTCGGGGGATAATCCTCTTAACCGGAGGCTCCTGCGAAGGTTGTCGCTATTATCCACGTTTGACGTAATTGTACCCGGCGCCTCCACCAAACTTGTCACGGAGTTCGAAAGAAGTACACAGTTCAATTAAACAAACAATTATATTTATTCTATCGCTGGGAGCTCGATACAACACTGGACTGAGAACATGCCCAACTGGCGATGAACTCTGCTTTTATACACTTCGGAATATTCGAGAAATACCCAGTATGCACTATAAAGTATGATCTGGATTCATCTAGAACCTAGAGAAACAATACATTTTAAACGAGAACAAAATTCCAGTCTTTGGATAAATCTGCCGGGGCCGGGATTCGAACCCGAGACCTGAGGAAGTTCAGTCCAACGCTCTGCCAACTCGGCTATCGGGACCTGTAGCAAATTATGCGTGCGGCAATATTGTATGGATTGTTTAATTTATTTGAGTACCTCATTTTACGAAAAAAATTATTCTATTATTAGTTATTTTATTCAGTTCAATTCTCTATTTAAAGTGATCTGATATCTAAAGCCTTCTCATACTTCGCGTGTACTTTGTTATTTACCTACGTATTGCTTCATTTGGACGCATATCTTTATTTAGAATGCTTGAACGTGTGTGCTCCCACATCTCTAGGCGTGGATCAAAGAATCTCACAAGTTTACCTTGATGTCATCATGCATTTTGATGGCATATTAATCTCGCAATCAGTATCAATGAAAATCTGTCATGTTGCCGTTGAATATAGTTTCCTGATGATGAGTGGGTGTCTCTTGATTGGTTGCATAAACGAAGGACTTCCCTCGAGGTGAGGAATATCGTTCAGTTTTTGCTATGAAATAAAGTTTTCTCATTGGCTGCTGTTAGAGTTTGTTTTAATTCAGAATTGGCTATCGTGGAGAGTAGTAGAATTTTTATACCTTGGGTGGGCGGAGCTAGTTCTAATTGGTACACTGAAGTGTGATGCAACACACAGTATTAAAAATTAGAAGCGATTTAAATGACTTGATTTTGAAGATAAATTTTGATTAAAGTACCTTTTCTTAGGAAGTGGAAGATAGCTATTAAGGTTAAGTTACAATCATTATTAATTTGTCTTATTATGTTACGTAAATTAGATTCTAAAAAGAAGAAAATAATTTAATTAAAGTCATATGCCAAAATTAAATTATGAAATTAATATTGAGAAAATGTGTATAAATACTTAAATTTCTCAAAAATAAATTCATGGCTATTCCAACTATCTTTTCATCTTTGAAACACAAAGGCAAATTAATGAAAACTTTCAAGAAAAATAATTTGAGGCACAGAAAAAGCCACTAAGACTATTATTTTTAGTTTAATGTGTAACCAGCATTAAACACAATACTCTTCGCCAACTATTCCTCGCATTGTCTTAAAATATAATGTAACAAATTTGAGACTATACACACCAAGCGCAGGGTTTTTCTAAAAGTTATGGAATATTTTTTTTCATTATTCATCCCCTTACAAAGAAAGTCAACGAATAAACAAGCTTTTGAATATAACAAAACAAGTCTTATTCTTCTGGAGGAAAAAAAATAAACAACACAAACGTAAGCCCAAAAGTGGAGCGGAGTAGCTTTAGCATCAAAACCCACTCTCTGTTTACAAAAATAAACACTACAATCATTAGAAAAGTTGCGGGGAAAAAAGAGACAAAGAGCATAAATGGAAAATTCTTGTACTGAGCTGCACAGAAATGGAAACTCAAAGAAAACTAAAATAAAATAAGATGCAAACCAAACAACGTTTCTTCCTTTTTTTTACCCCACCCTCACACAAATATGAAAGTTTGGGAACTGTCAACTTCAGAGTTGGGAAGATTGCAGTTGATGTTTGTTTCGAAAGTCTTTGGTGGGGTGGCGGATATTTCAGAACCTTATTTTTCTTTCACTTCAGTTCGAAGTCCGACAATTCCTGTCCTCTGTGCGCAAAGGTAAATATTGAACACTGAGAAAAACTGAGCGGTAAATTTCGGAAAATTTCCGAGCTATCAGCACGTGCAGCCAATTCGAATCTTCTGATCCCCCTTTTTTAGATAAATGACTCTTATACCTAGCTATATCCGCGCTTACTATCCATTTGGTCTGAATGTAGAAATGAAGACAAATAAATTCTAGGAAGCTATCTCAAGGGATGTATTTCCTTACAGTATTTACTTTGAGAAATGTTACACATCAAAGTCATTTAAAAATTGTTTTAGAAAATCGCCCAGTCAAATCCTTTCTGTGTGCCTAAATTTAGTACTTTTTTCTCGATTCGAACAAATCATTCTATTGATTTTTTCACTAACTCACTCAAATCCACGTTGTGTGTGAATTTTCTTAAAACTTGTGGATAAACATCCAAAATTAATCAGAAATATAAATAACATAGGGTAAAAGCTGTATAAGTTGCCGTTTTAAAAAAAAATAAAAAAACAAAGGTATTGAAATAAATTTTTAATTTTAATTCTACGTTTATTTACCAATTTGTATAAGCTACTAAAGCACCAAGGAATTTTCCCTTTACTCTATTATTTTGAATACAATTATTTTTGGAACTTAATAACTTCTAAATTATGTATTAAAATTTTTTTTAGAAAGAAGAAACATAGTTCATCAAACTTTTTTTGAAAAAAATAATTTTAAAAGCTTATACAATTGATTAAATTCAATTTTATTTAATCGTTATAAAAATAAGTTCAAAATTAAATAATGAATGCATAGTTTTTATGATTAGTTGATGCATAACTTTTGAATAATGCATATAAACGATTCATTTTTAATTTAAAACTATATTGATTATTGAATACAAAGATAAATACAAAATAAAATTTTAAAAACTTCATTAAGACATGTTTCCCATTCAAATCATTTATTTATGAGTACAACTTATAACATGTTTAAGTACTAGGTGACCCAAAAGTACACTGAACATTCAATAACTCGATTTATTTAAAATAGAATAACATTACGAAAAACAATTTTTAGTATAAATATCATGAATTTTATTTTATTCTAACTTATTTATCTCAAATATTAGTCATTCCACGCTACACGTTAAAGGTTTTGGAAAGAAATGAAATATACATCATAAACTATTCGACTAGATTGAAAAGGTGTTTTTTTTTAAGTGTTAGATATTAGGATCACACACACACATTAGAAAAAAAAATGAAATATAAATATTGAACAATAAAGAGAAAAAACATATATAATTCTGGAGAATTTTTTTTGAAGTTGTTTTTCCAATAATTATACTTACTTATAAAAATATATTTTTAAGTATATTTATTTTAGAAATGAAATTGTGTTATGATATTTTGTTCACAAAAAATGGGACATCAAAACATTCCAATAAACTTCAATTAAATTTGTAACACATATACAAAAAATAAGCCCTCTAAAGTATAGCAACCCTCAGGTTTTAGGATAGTTACATTTAAGTACATTTTACACCCATTTTTAGCTTAGAGCATAAAGTAATTTTGGCAAAATATCATTAAAATTAATTTTGAAAAACTTATAAAAATATTTTTTCCTGAAAATATTTTTTATCTTGTGATTTGTGACTCTTCAGATGGATCAAGAAGTAAATATCAAGAAGTGTATTTAAATATGCAAAAATAAGTCAATTATGATACATATTTATAAAGTAAAAGATGTGTTTTGTGTTATGCAAATAAAACTATTAAATGTATTGCATGTAAATGAGACTAACATTAATTTAAACTAAATATACAAAATTTTCATCTTAAAGTACAAAATTTTATATTTTTTCATAAACCACAAGTAAAACGTCTATACCAGTAATAAACATACTTTATAATTAATTATAAGGATAGGAGTAAGTAGAAAAATATTTTAATCATTTTGCAAACATTCACACCAGACTGCATACATATGCTCAACTGATCGCGGGGAGTTCTCAGCGACCATGATACACTTTTGAAGGTCATTATGTTCCAATAGTCCGAGAGAGAGAGTGATTGTATCAGACCTGAAGGTTCAATGACCTAAAATATACAACTACAGAAAAAATCGTGGTTCTACGCATTCTTTTTTGAATCCTAGGAGGCTTTTATTGTTGCTGGGTTGCACAGAACACCCTCGCGATTGATCGTGGGTTAGCTATTTATATTTTTTTGTTTAGTTACTTAAAGAATTTGCGAAACGTAAATGCAAGAACTTACATTCTGTTTGGACCATGACAAAACGAAAAGCCCCGAATTAACGATCACAATTTTCATCCCCGAAGAATTCTTAAATCGGGGTCTCCCTATATATCAATAAAAATTCACCGAATTTGTTCCGTTAAATTACAGCAAACGTATACATGTACTAATTTTCACTCAAAATTTAGAATGAAATCAATCACCTGAATAGGTACTTCTCTCTTTGTCCATTATTAATTCCATAATTTCACAAAATTTCCTCCAGCAAGGCTTCGCACTGACTTCTAAGGGATTATCCTTGATTAATTGAGGGTCTTCAGAACGAAAGTGTCTAAAGTCTTAGAATATCATAAATTACGACAGCGCCTTTTGAGCAAGTTAGCTTTTAATATGTGACCATTTTTCACGGCTTTTCTTTCTTGACACTCAGACTTTAATTTCTTAACAGCTTTCCGGAAATTTGATTGTAATTTGTAACACTAATGCGTTTTGAATGAATCATTAATCTAAGTACGCCAATGTGCATATAAGGAGGCTGCAACAAAATTACCCCCCTTTTGAAAACGGAGATAAGAAGGTTTTGCGCGGAGGTCATCGCATGTTAGTTTTCCCCTTGTTGTCCCGCGTAGGAGATACTAATATTGATGTTCCATTAATGTGTGCTGGGAAGTCTTTTTTAGCCATTAAGTAGATTGTATAGTTAATTTAGGCGGGTTTTTGGTTAGGTGGTTAGGGATTATTTGTGATAGCACTCAGAGATTATTATTAAAAAAATATGTAATGAAATGGCTTTTAGTGCGAGAGAGGGAAAAATGGTTTGTTTTTGACGTTTTTAATAATTTGGGGGCTTGATGCTTAAGCAAATGAAAAGCTTTTTAGGAAGTCATTATTATAAAATCTGGCGTACCATCCATTTAAACTGTTTTTAAATAGCTAGTGGAGTAATATAGTTGCGAAAATGAAAGGTCGTGGTTATTTTAAAATCATCTTGACATCAAACAGCCTTTTAATTACGGAGCTGGTTATTTATCTTGGATTATAAGTAACGGAAATATTTTGAAGATTTTATTGCATTCTGGATGCATTTTGAAATACCAAAAACATTACGTAATGAAACACCTAAGTAGTCTCGAATGGCTTTTATATCATCAAAAAATATTTATCATTAGTTAGAATGAAAGCATTTAAGTAAATATTTGTTATATTTTTACTTAAAAATAACAAGTTAAAATTTTCTTTGAAGTAGAATGAAAGTGGGGCTTAAGGGTTATGCAAGAAAGTTTCGGAGTTGAATTTTAATTTTTCATCATTTGTTCAATAAAATTTAGTTTTAATATTATCAACAACCCTTTTAAAGTAATAAATTGGATTTAACTTTTAAAAAGGGCTTACTAACAAAATGATATCATACTGTTGAAAATCATTATAAATAGTTTTCTACTTGGAAATGATTTCTTATTTTTAATGATAGCTATAGAAAAATACTTCTTTCGAAAGAGCTATACATTAATTAAAATTTCCGAGATGCCAGAATTGATCATGGTTGTATTTTTAGAATAAATACTAGTTAATGATATGTTTTTAAATATGAAATATTGATTTCAGATTTTGGTGAATAATATATTAATATGTACTAGGTATTTATTTATAGTTATGTAAAGGTTCGTGTTTGAAATATTAGGCCCTATTATATATAATGTTTTGCTTCAATTAATTTCTAGTTTTCTGCATTTTTATTTGTTATGAAATCTAAATCCAAATTATTTCTGTTTAATATGCAACTAAATAAGATTACTCAGCTAAAGGTTAGTAGAAATGAAGGGTTAAAAAAGGTTTTTAGAGTTTAAAAAAATATTTAAAATATTTGACCC
The DNA here is from genome assembly GCA_019973935.1 of Trichonephila clavipes. NCBI lineage: Eukaryota > Metazoa > Arthropoda > Arachnida > Araneae > Nephilidae > Trichonephila > Trichonephila clavipes. The sequence goes on along the minus strand of BMAU01003062.1, from coordinate 5,953 downwards.
TAGAAAAAAAAAGCGTACATATGAAATGCTTCAATGAATAAGTTTTGAAAATTATTAATTTAGATGTTGACATCGTAGTCAGCCAAATGGAGGGAGAAAGGTTATTGTGGTTGATGTTTCATCCTTTATCAATTCATGTAGAGCAAACTAACAAGGATGGAACACAAACATTCAAACAAAACTACTCTGAATGAAACGGAATACAAATACTTACTTTTTTTCCTTGATGATTACCAAGTAGTGAAATTCTTCGAGAACAAACTAGTTTCTTGCGAACTGATCTCAACCGGAAGTAAGTAACTCTCTGTTTAATTATTACGCGTAGTCCTGGAGGACTCAGGACCATTATAGGTTAAAGAGCGCTTAAGTGAAGATTAATGTGAATTATTACAATTTTTAATTAACAGGATTTTTAGATTATATACACGCATACATACAAAAATATATAATATATATTACAATCTACCACATATATATCGTAAAAAATCCGGCGTATAACTCGCACTTATAACACAAAATATAAGGTCGAAAACTATGAATGTGCGTTATACGCCCAGTATAGAAATGATAGCTTTAAAAAAAAAAAGAAGGAGGGCATAAAAAATGTCAGACGTCTACACAAGTCGAAATACTGTTTATTTAAAAGAAATAGCATTCCTGATGAACTTAAAATTTTGCCGTTTCTAGAAGAAACTATTTTTTAAAGAGATTAGAATACATAATCCCTCAGATGAATGACTTCGAAATACAAGCATTACACAGGTACATTTCAGGTTTCTTCGAAAACATTATACGTACGTTATACAGTGAATATACCTAAGAATTATTAAATGTGACTTGAGAATAAAGGTGAGTGCTATACGCCAGAATTTACGGTATATATTGTGGATCCAGGAAAAAATCAAGAGGTACCGAACAAATGAATCTATCCAGGTACCAGCAGAGACTCCCTCAGGTACATAATACGAATTTAATCATTTTATATGTGTTAGACATATTCCTAATCTCAGCTTCAGAGTATTAACAAAGTAAGACTGCTTCAAATGATAATGTATTTTAATTATAAGGAAAAATCAAATCTCGACATCGTAAAATATAACATATATTTTGACTACTATGGTGATCCGGTTTTCATCTTTTTTAAATAATAAAATAAATATATTAATAATATACTCTCTATTTTATAAAAACCTTATTACGTATAATATTTAAAATTAAAGTAATTATTTAATATTTCCATTATTTCAATATTAATGCTTTTATTGAAAGCTACACAGGTGAAAATTAAAATCCCAACAATCTAAAAGAGCAATAAAAGAGAGAAAATGCACTGCAAGCGAATAACATAGTAGGAGGAAACACATCTCGAAATCTGTGTGAAAGGAAAGTTGCGCTGTGGGTTACTTATTCAGGATTTGCACTTGAATATTGGTTGTTTGAGAGCCAAGAAGATTGCGTCATGTCTTTTAAGGGAAGCATATATGGCTCACAGCACACGAAATGATCGTTTTTTTGGAAAGTGCGGTTTATCATTCCACATTAATGCTAATGATATTGGTCGATGTCCGACGAGTGTCATGCGAATGTTGAATCGGTTGATTCAGGGGAGGGATGTAATATTGAATCACATTTTGAATCCCAACAACCTTCTGCCATTAACACCTAAGAAGACGACCATATTGTCAGATCCGGCCTTGCAGAATCTTACAACAACATCACAAACCTTGATACGGAAGGTGGTTTTTTCTTCAATATGAAAAATAACCACGTGGATAATGCGATGATATACGGAGCAGCTCCGAATGTCTACACAGAAATAATTTTTGCAGTTTTTCTTGACATTGAAGCACTGGAATGGAAGGCGACATATTATCAAAACAAACGACAACGACTCAACGCATCAATTTAATTTATGAATTTAAATTATGTTTTCCTCATAATATGCTACATACGTACAGCAAGTAGTTTTTTTTTATTTGCTTTCATTTCTGTTTTAAGGTATCCGACTACGTTCGGAACCATGATTTTAAAAACGCGCATAAATGGATACTTTTTTATGATATCTAGTGTCACTTAGATAAGAATACATGTATAAAATTGTTTTAAGGACGTTTTGACAAAAAAAATTATTTAAATACAATATTTCGGAGAAAAATTAACTTAGAATAACCTTCTTTCAAAATGTTCTCCTTCTGTGAAAATGCTTCTATTATAATAATATTTCGCCTGTATATAGCTCAGACCTTTGTACAGAGGCTCAACAACGAATTTTAAAAATTTCACTTTATTTTCAGAGCTACAACCCATTGAAATAATTATCGGTGTTTTTTTCTTAAAATTTCTCCCCTCTGTTGTCGTAAAACATAGATAAACCCACTTCTAAGTTATATATATATGTCAAAAATTCTAGTTGAACCTTTGTACAGAGGTCTGAGCTATATACAGGCAAAGTATTGTTATAATAGAAGAATTTTTCGCAAAAGGAGAATATTTTGAAATGGGTCATTCTATGTTCATTTTTTGTCAAAATATTGTACTTAAATAATTTTGTATTGCAATAATATTCTTAAAACAATTTTATATACATTTTCTGATCTAAGTGACACTAATTATCCTAAATATCCATTTATACGCTTTTGTAAAATCACGGACCCGAACGTAATCGGATACCTTAAAAGGCATGCTCTGTGTTGTGAGTAAGGTCCAGGTCACCAGTTGTGGTGGTCACCCGGTCGGTCAGACTATGGGTCATCAACTGTGGAGAGCTAGTTCACATGCTCAGTAAATCGAGTTTAAGTTGGCTAAGCTATATTAAACTAAACTTAGCAATTTTATCCGAATCTTATACACAGCATACTATCAACATATATCTGCAATATGCATACAATACTGTATTTACTAAAATAGTTGTAGCAATTTACAGTATATATACAGTTTAGAAATTAAATCCTTAAATAAAGCTAGTATTACAGTAATGGGGGTGCTCGACTTATTACAAATTTAACAAAAAAAGACGATTTATAATACTAATTTTTCAAATACGTGGACTATACAGCATGGGTAAAATTAGCCTTACTATATATATCCATAATTAACTAATAAACATTACTTAAAATTAATTATTTGAGTCGAATTTAGTTTAAATCAAATGCAAATTGAAATTATTTTTAATAATTGAATGAAGTGGTCTAATAGGTTCAGATAAAACTACATAATCTCTCTTCTAAATCATCAAAGAATAGGTTTAACTGTTAATTAATACGTAAATGTTTAACATATAAGCTACATTTTCTCTATTATCTTTAAGAAAATATGCAATTAAATGCAATTATCCTGCACAATTCGTGTAACAGTAATAAAACAAGTACCTAATTAATCTTAGGGAATACTGAATCTAAATATGATCTCTTGGGATTTTCTCACTAGAGATAAAATAATTATTACCTGGACATATTATGAAAACTCTCTGGAAAATTGCTAAGCTCTTGAGAATTTGAGCTACTATTGTGTATAACTGTTCCATTAATGATCTTATGATCTTGCTATATTATAACCAAAATATTTTCCTTTTAAATATGTTATAAATGTGATAATAGTATATGTATTCATGTAATCAACATGCACTATGAAAAGAAACCATATTATATTAGATACCTACTTTTATGCTGAGAAGATATAAAGTAAAGTTATTATATAATAAATATATCGCGAAAATATTGCATAGATATATTGAATAATCATAATTTAAGATTATATTCAATAATTTTTAAAGATATATTAAAAAGTAATTTAGGAGTTTGTAATAATTCTTTTCGTCTATTAAATTTTAAAATGAAATTTGTTTTAAGGTCCATATATCTCACAGTTACCTCCACTAAACTGGATACTATTTTTAGAAAAAAAATGAAATAAATATTTAGGCAATATTTGAGTTAATCAAAACGTTATATTATTATATATAGGAGGTATTACTGATGGAAAGATACTAAGAATATATGCCTCTTACTTTTATTTCAAATTTTATTTAATTATTTCGAACACCATATCCTTTTCAAACAATATTTCAGTTAACTTTTAACGTTTTTTATATTCCTTAAATTTTATTGAAATAATGTTTTACCCAATAACATAACTTTATGTATGATACTTTTAGGAATATAGGTCAATTTAGGGTTAACAGGATAGGTTTAAAACTCAACCAGGATATTCATCATCTTTATAATTCTTTCTGAACACCATGCTGACAACCAAACCATATAAGGAACACTCATTTGACAAAAATCTCTAGTTTTTTTAATTTGGAGTACAAAATTTCTTTCATCTTCTTAATCAACTGCAAAGATCCAGAAGCCAGAAAGACTTGTGCATGCCAAATGAAAAGCGCGATGTCTTGTATAAATTGCCCAACAACACGAAATAGCGAAACTCGTTAAGCCGGGAGTATATTTATATAAGTCGCCCCAACTATTTTTATTGTGCACGATAAAAATTGTAATTATAGTAAATAATTTAATTAATAGAATATATACTTACGTAGTTTAAAAGAATTTTCAATTTTTCTTTGATAATTCGAGAAAAAATCCTATCAAACTGAACTGCAATGTTTCAAATGTGCACCACTTTAAAAAAGAACGCAATTACAGACACTTTTCGGTAACATTACAGGAATGATATTTGTAGGCAAGACTGTCATATTTTAGTTATTGTAGTTTTATTGTCATTTGATAATCCACAAATATCATTCTAAGCTTTTTTTCTTGATTGTGTCTTTTTGACAGTGCATAGTTTGTCTTGTACACTCCAGACTTTTCTTGCTTGATCAATTTCAATTTCATCTAATAGGATCGCAGATTCCCATTTCTTTCTTTATATTTTGTTCATTTGCATTTATAAATAATAATGATAAGTTTCTCAAACTGTGAATTGCATCCCCTAGGATGACGTGACAACCATACGGGGGGCGAGTATATGGGAAAGTCAAAAATAGAAGATTAGTTAAGAAAGTTATCAATCTACTGAAAAGAAGCAAAACAAAATACGTTTTACAAATTTAGGTTGAAATAATAAACTTATAAATGTTATCAGTAGTGCACAATGTATTTAATAATTAATATTTATGAATAATATGTAAGCGATAGGTTTAAAACTTACAGACCAAGGCTTCCATGGGCTTGCCATATACAAAGTTTAATATTATCATGTCAATTTGTGCAGTTTATACTTAGAGTCATATTATAGCCTTGTGTCATAGTACAATATTGATACATTCTATAAATTATTATTGTACGGAGAGGGGGCGATGTAAATTATTATTTGAAATTGGGTCGCATGCATTGAAAGTTTGAGAAGCACCGTCAAAATGAGTCGTACAGCAGAGCAATCAAAACTACTAAGTTATTCACAGGGGAAAAATTTAGCCTTCTCAAAGAAAATATTTTGGAACAAGTGTGGCCACGCAGGGAATTAAGTCACTCAAGTACCTTAAGATTGTAAAAAATACATTTTCCACTCCCAAAAAAGGAAGATATGTGTGACTAATTAATTTTAGTTCCAAAGACGGCAGTCATGATACAGGCAAAATCAGTGGTAACAAACAGTTTTCCCAGAATTAAGGATTTCGTGAGCCTGGGGTGACGCTGTGTCCCACGTGACCGTGGCTGGGATAAACAAAACAAAAAAAAATATTATATAAGATACATATTCACAAGTCAATTTCAGAAGAGTTATTTCTCCTCAAAACTAATTGTGTTAATATGATCATGATCAAAACTAAAATAAAAATACATATTTGTAGAAAGGATTGCATAATATGTGCGACATATTATCACACTTGACTGAAACTAAATGAATTTCCAGTGAAAATATCATATAAAAATGTTATTATAAATTTTAGAGAGAAAGCATTTTTCATGAAAAATTCAGATTTATGTGCATAATAAACCTGTATATATAT
>BMAU01003061.1:0-25037 GCA_019973935.1 Trichonephila clavipes | reverse complement strand
ATTTTTCCTTTGAAGAATGGTACTAATTTTCTTAGGGATCTCTTAGGAAACTCTGTTTGATTCTTTCATATTAGTCTAATTTTTCTGCAAGTTCATAGGGAGTCATCACAAGAAAATGCTCTCTGACTTCAGCTGGAACACGGTACTTCAATTGTTATGTGAATGATCTTTCAGTTGCTCGAAAACTTTAAACTGCAAATTAGCTATCCATTCTTTGAAATAACTATTCAGCTCTTGAGCATAATTCCTCCAATACTTCTCTGCTGATTTTTGACGTCTGTAAAAATATTGTTTCAACTTTTCGCTGTTCAACTTGTAACAATTCAATACAAGATTTTTACAAAATCATAATTATTTCCCTTTTCTAGCTAGCATATTAGAGAGTTCTGCTGGTAAAACCGCCAACAGGTAGGCCACCCAATCCATCTTTGGTACTTGAGCTGATTCCGCTTTCCTTTCAAAATTAATCAAATATATGCTAATCCAGTGTTTCTCAAAGTGTAAGGCCCCCCTGGGGGCGCGAGCATATCGAAAATTTAAAGAATTTTTTTAAAAAAAAATAACCGGAAAGAGAAGTAAAACAAAATCTTTTCTTCTATAGTAAAAAAAAATACACACAACAACACTGACATAATTTATGTTTATTATCTGGCTTTTTTCCTTCATGAAATAGCTATCTTTGAACCCAAAACCAAATTAAAGAAAAAAACATTTTGTTTTATTTGCTGTATTTCCTCAATGAGAGACTTTTTTATTACGTTTTAACATAAAATATTACTCGTTAAAAGAAAACGAAACCCAGACCCTGAGAAAAATTCTAAGAAAATAAACAATTAATCACTGTAATTATTATTGAAATACTGTACATTAGTTGTAGAAAAAGAAAAGGAAGACATGATTCACTTTTCAGCCAGGCTGCATAGTACGTTTGCTAATCATTTGATTGACCAATTTTATGGTATGGTTATTCAATATTAGTTCCGTCCCATCTTTTATGCGTCTGCTTTTCGCTTAGGGAAATTGTAAATAATAGTTTTTCGATATTTGGAAAAGAATTTATTGATTTAACATTTCTGTAAAATTAGTGAAAAGTGTCTGATTTGCGTCCTTTATTATGGTCTTGTACTTTTGAATCATTTTAGTTCAGTTTTACTGGATTTTTCTCAAATCATCAAAAATTCAATAGTCCTTGAAAGAAGGTATAAGTATACTTTCTATAAATTAAAATATTCACTAGAATTCCGATTTGTATCGTGTACAGTAAAAATAATTATAAACAAATGAGTGGGGTGACTGAGTCCCCCCGCACTACCATTAGCGTTAGTATCGAGTACGCGCCTGCTCCCGGGTCAAAACATTTTGAAGTCTTCTCGCTTTAAATGTTAAAAAGTAACACAATTATTTTTCATCGGAATTTTATATTCTTTTTCATTATTTAACATTAATTCTAAATGCTAATTCAGTGAGGTTTAAAATTACAGTTCTTATAAACAGTTATTTACAATTATAGCATTTATATAAAAAAAATCATTTTATATTTTTGTATACAATGTCGTGCATGCAGTTTTACTCTCCTTACAGTTCAGCTATTATATCAAGAATAATGTTTTATTTTTTTAAAAAATGAACTCGTGCGAAGAGTCATTCCAGTATACGTTTCAGCCAGTATACGTTTCATGTATCAGTACTGAAGAAGGTATTTTATACATAATTTCTTATTATTAAATTTGGCCGCGGTAGCCGAGTGGTATAGGTATCGGATCGTGGCTTGCCTTGTCACGAGTTCGAGCCCAGTACCACTAAGGACCCGCCGTGTAGGGCAGCGATGCACGTTAAATCTGCCGAGAGCTGAAACGTCCTCCCGTTGGTGTGGTAGTTAGGACAGAGGTTTGCCAGCTCAGGTGTCGTCCACGTTACTTGACCATGGTTCAAAATTACGTGGTCCGTCGTCAAAAGCCCTCGTGCAGCTGAACAGTGCGACGGTAATATTCAATCAATCAATCTTATTACTAGATTAAGAACAAGTTTAAAAATTATTAAGGCCTTCACGGGCTTGTCTTGTAGAGGAAGGTTTAATATCAGAAATTGAAACTTAAAGAGTTATTTTTCTATACTTAGCTGAGATCTATATTTTGTCTTTTCAAAGCATCCACCGCAGAAAATCCGGTTTAACAAAGGTAGGATGTTGAAAATGGTAGTAGTATACGAAGTGCTTTTGTTTTCAGTACAGATAATTCCTCATCCACCTCTACCCAAAATTCAAAGAGCGATTTATTACAAAATTGCCTTTTAATTTTTCAATGGATGTGAAATCTATGAAGATTTCGTCTTCGGAAGTTCAGAGCTTTTCTGGAGTATCTTGAAATAGATCCCTAATCCACTCGTAACTTGCTACCAAGCTGTCCTCATCCAGAAAATAATTTGAAGTTCTTTGCCAACATAGCTAAATGATTTTACATGTTTTAAAAACAACTTTCACATGTTGTTCTGCAGATTTCTAAGTTTTAACAAATATCGAGCTGGGGCTTTTTTTTTCATCATTATTTCAGTAGTGGTAAATCCAAAATTTAAGTATTTTTGAGAATATTGCCTTGATTTAATTTTCGGAACCTTGCTCGTTCGTCTGTGTACTTATTGATTCTTTATTATCATCGAATGTTTGCTTACGACTTAAAAATGTATGTATGATATTGTTTTAATCTACTGCTGTAAATAATTAATTACCGTGAATTACAATTAACGCGTACATTAAAAAAATGTACATTCAAGCTAGGTTTGGTAGCTATAGGAGTATCGAGTCGACCAAAACTGACTGGAATTGTACAAGGAAAAAAGCATTTTTACATGTTTTGCGCAGACGTCCGATAGGTTGCCCAGACTCACGCAAACGTACCCTATAATGCCAGATGTGATGGATATGATAGAGAGCAACACTGACTAGACTATTTTTCTAATGACATTTGTATGTTGAGAAATGAATGCCGAAGGAAATAAATCTTTAATTAAATATATCATTTTGCGATCTGTTCCAATTTAAAAATTAGAGAAAGAAAAATAACATAATAATAAGTAATTAATATATATTTTAAGTAATTTTCTTAAAATATATATTATAAAAGTTACATATACACAAAAATTTAATATACTTATCGTATTAATTTGTACGGTTTATAATTAAGATCGTATTGTACCTTTTAGCGTCTCTCTCTCAAAATGCATTTTTATTGCAGTAAATACATTATAGTTATACAGGGGGCGACAAAAATTATGATTGAAAATTGGGTCGCCAGTATTGAAAGTTTGAGAAACACTGTGCTAATTTCATCGTTTTTCATCAAATTTAGTTGTGATTGGCGTTAATTGAATCTTAGGTACAATTTCAACTCTTCTTCCAGATTCGTCATTTGATGGTTGATTCTGCTGTGATAGTTCTAATTTTGTCAATTCTAATTCGTGTTGTCTGGTCTATCGAGCCATCCGCTCTTCCCTGTCTTTGTTTTTCTTCCCTTTCTTTTTCTTCTTGTTTACTTCTTTCTTGTTTTTTCCTATCACTAACTAGCTGCACGTCCCGGCGTTGCACGGGCTTTCTCTACTTTTATAAATTTCCTTTTCCCTTCACAAAATCAGCACTTCCGTTTTATTCTTTTTCGAAACTACTTTGACTTGTTTCTTTCTTTCCCCTCCGCTTAACCTGGGCTTTTACCGAATGTGTGTAACTTAATTTCCTCTTTCCTTCATGGCGCCAGCACTTTTGTGCAGGTGTTTGCACGTACGATGAGATTGATTGCTATAATGATGTCATAAAAATTCCCTTTTTTGAAATTGTTTCACTTCTTTTCGCAGTCAGACAGGTTTCTTTCCCCTTCATTTACTCACTGCTTTGCAAGAACATTTTTGAATGTATAACATATTGTCATGGAATTTCCCCTTCTCCTCTAGCTGTTAGCACTTCCTGTTGATGATTTCTAGATTAACGTCATTACAATTCCCTTTTTCGAAATTTCTTCCACAGCTTTCCATCGCCAGACACGTTTCTTTTATCTCTCTATATCCCGGCGTTACAGCGGCTTTTTTAAATGTAGAACTATTTCCCCCATTATTTATAAATGATGAATTAAAAAATCTTACAGATAGCTATTGTAATGATTTTTTTCTGGTCGTTTGAATGTTTAATTAAACATATGTAAGCGTAGAAAAAACAATATACATATATATATGGTGAAAAGCCTATATGCTTAGTTTACATTCACTAAAAACACATTCAAAAACAAAAGAATACTATCTGATAAAAATATTTTGTAGTTTTTCATTCAACTGTGTAAATCATTTAAATAAGTATCTGACGAAAAAAAGTATATTATACAAAACTATAGCACATTCATTATTTTAATAATAATTATTTTCTTAGAGCTTAAAATAATAAAATGTGTTTGGTATTTTCATTTACTCAATCAATCGTTACATAACAATAATTTCCTTCTTAGGCTTTGAAATAAAAAAAACTGATTTAAAAAGTTCATTGAGCAATTAGTTGTGACATATCGTTATCTTAAAAAAATGGCTGTAAAAGAAAACTCTCGTTTTTGAAAGAGACTTATTTAATATTTAAAAAGATTGTAAAAGAATTAAATCAATATGTAAGATATATATTACGTTTATTATATTAATTATAAAAATACTTTTTCTGTATTGGCCTCAAATTAAATAATAATTTAACAAAAGCAAATATTTCAATGTAAGAGAGAAAATTAGCATGCTATAAAATAAACAGAAATGAATGAATGTAAATAGAAATAAAAATTATATCAGAAAAGTAATAGCAGTAGTAAGTTTCTGCTATTGAACTATGGAGGAAATAGCCTGAAATAGATAAACTGAAAGAAAATATTAATTATGATAAACTGATTAACAAAATATTATCATACATAAGAAATATTAGGAAGCCACCAACAGGAAAAAAACTAAATTAGTATTACATGAGGAATGTTGTAACACTATCTAACATCTCTGTAATATACCTAATATAAAGTACTGGGTGTAATTCGAAACTAAAAAAAATTACGTTAGTATGAACTAAAATAAAAAGTCTATCTAAAATAAGTCCCTGTTGAAATAATCTAAAATCAACAACAGTACTGAATGATATCTATATATATATAAGACGCATTTGTTGTCTGTTTGTCTGTTCCCTCATAACTCAAGATCCAGACAACCAAATAACGAGAAATTTGGTACACGTGCACAAAATTACACGAGGAAGGTTCTTAAATAGGTTTGGGGTTCATAATTCTTTCCGAATTTTTTAAAATTTAATTTTTAACTGATTTTCCAGTGTTGTGACTTCATATCATGTCACGTTTCTCACTAAGTGGACAATTTATACTTTACATGCAGTTTTTCACACACACACACAAGATTATTACATATTCTTACTGTAGCTATGTTAATCGGTTGGAATATTTATTCAATTTTTCTATTCATTGATATTTAATTAGGATTATTTTTCGAATAAATCATTTTTTTAAGGATTTTTCTTTTAACAACTAAAATTTTGTTTTGTTGTTTTGGCAACATTTAGGTATTATCGCGGGATGTTTATGTGTGTGGTTTTGCTTAAAAATTACAACATACAATTTCAGTATTTTTCGAGAATTTATTTATTTCTTTAGAATGCGAAGGTTATAATTTTGACAAACTAAAATTTCTTATTGATAATGGCATTTCAGTTCTTATTACCGTGATTAACATAAGTATAGTATTTCCGTTTTCGTTATCTGTTTTAGATAGTATGAAAGTAATAATATTTTGCAATTTTATGTGTCTTTATTTTAACCTTTAACGGTATACTATTGACTTCAGTGTATAAAATTGCCTTGCAGAAAATCAAACTTGGGTAATTATACTGCCCAAGAGAAAGCAGTGTTGGTAGTAATTACATATCAAACTGGAATAGGCATCAGAGAATGAGCAAAACAGACAAATGGCTTAAATACCTGTTGAGGAAGCAGGTAGTCGTGAGATAAATTATTTTTGGTACTTATGTACTATTCTAAGAATCTCCAACGTTCAAAATAACTTGCGAAGTTGGAACCCCGATTTCGCATGTCACATATATGCTGAATTGTGAGTCATGTGCTTCGTTTCATATAATGTCACCAATATAGGTTGCGGTTATATGTAAGTACCTTATTTTTCAAATTATGCTTTTGCATTGATAAAGTTAGTTCAGTTCTTTTTATGTCAGTTAATGTTAGTATTGTACTTCATTTTTTCAATTTATTTTTATTATCGGGATATATATACTTTGGATATGTTTTTTTATTTAGTATTTACGTATTGCACAATCGCCAACGTTCAAGACAACTCGCCACTTTGGCAATCCCAACTTTGTATGCGATGAATTGGCAATCATGTGCTTCATTTTGTATAATGTCACCAATAGGTTGCGATAATACATAAGTACCTTTAATTTTGTTCATTACTATAACATTAGACGGGCCGCAACATACCAAATTGGCGTGATTTCAAAATCATGCCAAAAATGAGTATGTTGAGGAAGCAGTAGTCGTAAGATAAAAATATTTTTGTTACTTATGTACTATCCTAACAACCACCAACGTTCAAAATAATTTGCCATGTTGGCAACCCCATTTCGCATGTCATATATATGCTGAATTGTGAGTCATGTGCTTCGTTTCATATAATGTCGCCAATAGGTTGCGGGTATATGTAAGTACCTTATTTTTTAAATTATGCTTTTTGCATTGATAAAGTTAGTTCAGTTCTTTTTATGTCAGTTAATGTTAGTATTGTACTTCATTTTTCAATTTATTTTTATTATCGGGATATATATATACTTTGGATAATTTTTTATTTAGTATTTACGTGTGTGTATTGCACAATCGCCAACGTTTAAGACAACTCGCCACTTTGGCAATCCCAACTTTGTATGCGTTGAATTGGCAATCATGTGCTTCATTTTGTATAATGTCACCAATAGGTTGCGATAATACATAGATAAGTTTGACAATGATATGCAGAAGGTAACGCCTGCTCGCGCACCTCTCGCGTTCTCTCTCTTTCTCTTTTCTAATGTCCAAGAGTTTTTGTTTCTCTTCCACTAGTTCAAAAGTTTCAGTTCGTGTTTTAGCTGCGCCTGTGCGCGAAGACTGCCTTGCTTTTGGCTGCATGCCATAACGGCCATTCTGACTGTACGCTGTCCGCAGCGGTACGTATTCCTTTTTCCTTTCTATGGATACCAGAGGAGAATCTGAAACATACAAAAAAGACGGAACAGACAAGGACTATACGACAAATACACAAAGATTTAACATATCATAATTTTTGCTGCACTAAACAGTTTCTCCATCATATGAAGGCACCTCTTCGACATCCGGAAGGTTCCACAGAAAACATTGTGTTTCACAGGCATAAGAACGTCTTTTTTAACAAGTTGATCTTTGGTTGAACGCATCGATATTTTCCTCTGTAGAGTTCTGGACGTCTGTTCAAAACGATTTCTCTTTTTCCTTCGTTTTCACTGCCAGGGCTCAAAGATTCTCCGGAGCAACGCAAACCGTCGATGATTACTCTTCATAGGTAAAGGGTTAGGTGAGCGGGAGATAAATTCCTCGGAACTCGTTTTCATGGCACCATTGGCTTTCTTACACAATACTATAGGTATAATACAATAATCAAAAACACTCTCTTTTATAATACCTTGTCGTAACCAATCATCAATTTGATTGTTTACCTGTAATTTCTCAGAACAAGATAAACGTCTGGCTCTCTGACACACAGGAATATCATTTTTTCAATTAATATTCATTTTAACTTAGTACTCTTAATTTTATTACATTTATAATCCTTAATTAGAGAACTCGAATCATTTCTAGTATTAAAGTTTTTAACATGTGGCAAAATCATAACTAGAGTTTTCTATCACATTTGAAACAGAAACATTTTGAATTAAAATGAACATAAAGCATGAGCACCTTCTGCACTCAAAAGGTTCACTTTCACTTAATAAAACATCGCTCTTTGCGTGGCCTAGTTTCTTTTATTTCAGAATATACACTGGGATGTATAATTTTTCAAGGTCGGTGATATTGCCGTTCCAACACTTAAGCTGGGAGAGTGTTGATCAAGAGAAATATTTATGGGTTTAGCTTCTACCATTCGCTGTTCGCCAAAACATGAACTTAATGTTATGATTTCTTCGGAAGGTGTTTTTCTTAATTAGTGAAGAATTTAAAACTGGGATCTGGCAACCTGAATCGATCAAGGCTGTTACGGGCTGATTTTCCACAAAAATGTTTATATTGAAGATTTGCGCATTCATCGCTATTTTGTTTTTTCGCTTTTCGATTTTCAAAGTATTCACGTTTATTCTATTATGGATGTGGCGTTAGATTCTTTAGGTTTAAAACGCTTCTCACAGTCTTTGCGCGAATGAGATGAATCACCGCATATATAGCAATTTTTATTTTCTCTTTCAAGATATTGGGGATTGTTCTCTTTAATCTTTGGTTTAAAGTTTTGTGATCTATTTTAAAGGGGTCTTGGGTATATCCATAAGTAATAGGAATTTCTTTTTATGTGATCCGCTTCTAGATGAAATATAAATATCGCACTCTTTAGCTAAATCAATAGGCCTGAACCAATCTTCTGCTTCTCGAATGCCAATATGAGTTGCAGTTTCCTTATTTAAAGTTTCAAATAATTTATCAGAAATTATAAGATCACATAGAGATTCAAAGGAATTAACTTTTTCTTAACGAACAATAATATTGAAGTTTGCCGTCAATCTTGCAGCAAATTAGATGTATGTCTCGCCTGATGATTTTACAGCATTTTTAAATGAGTTTAAACACTCGCGAGGGTTAATTGGAATTCTCTGAGTACTATAGATTTTATTTTTTCATAGTCATTTAATTCCTCTTCTTTAATATACAGTAAGACGTTATGAGCTCTTTCGCCCAGAAGATTTATTAAAATTTCAGATTTATATTCATCATTTATTTTCTTGGTTAAAAATGCGCGTTCTAATGATTGGAAGAACAGATTAAAATTTTCAGATCTGGTGGGAACAGGAAGAGATAAAGTTTTAATACTGTTTATCTATTTTTAATTTTATGTTTATCTATTATCTAATTTTCTATGTTAGTTTCGAACTGTTTTTCTTCGACTTTAGCTGCAGGATTTAAACTTAATGCTTTATTTTTAGCCGTTTGAAGTTCGATTTCTTTTTTTTCTAATTTTGCTAACTGAAGTTTCGCGAGCTCAATTTTTTTTGTTCTTCTGAAGTTACTTCTCTTTCGTTTCGCGATACCCTCTCATCTATACAGTTTTTTAAATTAAAGTTTTAACGAAATCTGGATCACTTTCAAATGTACTACTGTTCTCAATTTTAGTCTTTAGTTTAACTATGGTGTCAGTACTCTCCACAGTACCGTCTAGATTCTCAACAACTCTTATGAGATCCTCTTTAAGAGCGTTTTTATACATTTTATAAAAATTTGGAAAGATCCTACCTTTTTTCTGGCTCCCTTGTTGCTCGCACGTACGATGTATCCAATATTTGAAGAAAATTTCGATTCCACTGATTTCACCTCTTCGCGGGTAATATAGTTGAAAATTGTAGTTCCGGCCTCTACACAGGCAGATTATTCACACTGAGTTAGTTCAACCTCTACACAGGCGGGATTTTGAGGGTTCGTTGAAAAATACACCTCTACACAGGTTATTTTGTTATTTGTTCCGACCTCTACACAGGCGGAATGAAGTTGAAAAATTCAACCTCTACACAGGTTATTTTGTTATTTGTTCCGACCTCTACACAGGCGGAATGAAGTTGAAAAATTCAACCTCTACACAGGTTGAACGAAGTTTCCGAAAAATGGCGGCGCGTCTCCTCCACGGACGGCTTTTTTTTTCACGTTCAAATTTGATCAAAATCGAAATTTTTCAATCCCGGCCTCTACACAGGCGGAATTTTCATGCTGAGTTCAAACCTCTACACAGGTTGAACGAAGTTTCGAAAAATGGCGGGCGTCTCCTTCGCGGACGCTTTTGTTCATTGTCCAGACTTTGGTTCAAATCGAAATTTTATCGATCCCGGCCGAACCCCCATAATTTGTGGGAGACAACAAGGGGTCCAAGACATTTGTCTTACTTCACATTTATTTTAAAACTTTAACAAAAATTAATTAAAAAGGTAGATAAGTTTGACAATGATATGCAGAAGGTAACGCCTGCTCGCGCACCTCTCGCGTTCTCTCTCTTTCTCTTTTCTAATGTCCAAGAGTTTTTTGTTTCTCTTCCACTAGTTCAAAAGTTTCAGTTCGTGTTTTAGCTGCGCCTGCGCGCGAAGACTGCCTTGCTTTTGGCTGCATGCCATATATATATATATATAGATTTTGTATATGAAAATGTTTATACTGATCTATACAAAATATTGAGTTGTCTTTTATTTTTGATATCTTTTTAAGATTTAATTTTGTGTTATAACTAGCTATATACCCAGCTAAATGTTGCTGTTGCTCAGTCAGTTTTAAAATACTGGTACACCATAAATTATGCCATGAAGCTTACAAAAGTAATAATACACAAGAGTTCAAAGAAATCAATATGCATATAAACGCATTTGTTGTCTGTCTGAATAAACTTTCTCTTTCACACTACATTATTTGGACAAATTTTCAAAATTTGTTGGTGTGGTTAGTAATTAATTATAATGCTATAATTTTAATTGAATTGGCAGATATTGCATTTTTAAGTATAAAAATAGTTATAACTTCTGTACTGTATTTTTTTTTCAGTTTGGCGACGGACCACATAATTTTTGAACCATGGTCAAGTGACGTGGACGACACCTGAGCTGGCACCCACTTCTTCTAACTACCACGCCACACCAATTTAGCAGGAATATTCAACCAATACTTAGCTGGAATATTCTTTGAAATCCACTCTTCCAAGTTATAAGACAGCACGGGTCCTATGATGAGTACTTTAGTGGGGAAGGCAAATAGTTTTGTAGCAGTTATTACATTTTCAGCTGCCAGCGTTTTCAACGGATTGCAAAGATTATCATTTTTGTCCCCCAAAAACAGTTAATGTCAAAATTTTAAGTGTCTTATGTTTATGGAGACCTTAGAAAACGATTTGACTATTTATTTTAAGTGAATGGTGTATATAATTAATTTTACAGTGGAATATATTTAATTAATTTATTAGCTCTAACCGATTAAATTTCCTAAGTGGAGTATGTTGTTTATGTATGTCCCTTAATTTTCAATGCAGTGACCTAAAAAATATTGCATGAAAAAGTTTCAGTAAATCATAATGCGGTAGATAAAGCATTAACGTGCATCGCTTTCCTACACGGCGGGTCTTACGAAGCTCTAATAAAGTTTGAGCTATGAAAGTAGCTGAACGTTGCCAACTTGACTATATTGTCAACATTTCGCTATTTTTCCATTGAATCGGCATTGTTATTTAGGAAACGGCGTTGCTTGCGTCTGTTTGTCTGTTCCCTCATAACTCAAGATCCAGACAACCAAATAACGAGAAATTTGGTACACGTGCACAAAATTACACGAGGAAGGTTCTTAAATAGGTTTGGGGTTCATAATTCTTTCCGAATTTTTTAAAATTTAATTTTAACTGATTTTCCAATGTTATGACATCATATCATGTCACGTTTCTCACTAAGTGGACAATTTATACTTTACATGCAGTTTTCACACACACACACACAAGATTATTACATATTCTTACTGTAGCTATGTTAATCGGTTGGAATATTTATTCAATTTTTCTATTCTTTGATATTTAATTAGGATTATTTTTCGAATAAATCATTTTTTTAAGGATTTTTCTTTTAACAACTAAAATTTTGTTTTGTTGTTTTGGCAACATTTAGGTATTATCGCGGGATGTTTATGTGTGTGGTTTTGCTTAAAAATTACAACATACAATTTCAGTATTTTTTTCGGAGAATTTATTTATTTCTTTAGAATGCGAAGGTTATAATTTTTGACAAACTAAAATTTCTTATTGATAATGGCATTTCAGTTCTTATTACCGTGATTAACATAAGTATAGTATTTCCGTTTTCGTTATCTGTTTTAGATAGTATGAAAGTAATAATATTTTGCAATTTTATGTGTTTTATTTTTAACCTTTAAGGGTATACTATTGGCTTCAGTGTATAAAATTACCTTGCAGAAAATCAAACTTGGGTAATTATACTGCCCAAGAGAAAGCAGTGTTGGTAGTAATTACATATCAAACTGGAATAGGCATCAGAGAATGAGCAAAACAGACAAATGGCAAATACCTGTTGAGGAAGCAGGTAGTCGTGAGATAAATTATTTTTGGTACTTATGTACTATTCTTACATATAAACTGGGACATTATCAGAGAATAAAACCTGTCTAAAGCAGGTAGTCGTGAGATAAATTATTTTTGGGTACTTATGTACCAACGTTCAAAATAACTTACGAAGTTGGAACCCCGATTTCGCATGTCACATATATGCTGAATTGTGAGTCATGTGCTTCGTTTCATATAATGTCACCAATATAGGTTGCGGTTATATGTAAGTACCTTATTTTTTCAAATTATGCTTTTGCATTGATAAAGTTAGTTCAGTTATTTTTATGTCAGTTAATGTTAGTATTGTACTTCATTTTTCAATTTATTTTTATTATCGGGATATATATACTTTGGATATGTTTTTATTTATTTAGTATTTACGTATTGCACAATCGCCAACGTTCAAGACAACTCGCCACTTTGGCAATCCCAACTTTGTATGCGATGAATTGGCAATCATGTGCTTCATTTTGTATAATGTCACCAATAGGTTGCGATAATACATAAGTACCTTTAATTTTGTTCATTACTATAACATTAGACGGGCCGCAACATACCAAATTGGCGTGATTTCAAAATCATGCCAAAAATGAGTATGTTGAGGAAGCACGTAGTCGTAAGATAAAATATTTTTGTTACTTATGTACTATCTAACAACCACCAACGTTCAAAATAACTTGCCAAGTTGGCAACCCCCATTTCGCATGTCATATATATGCTGAATTGTGAGTCATGTGCTTCGTTTCATATAATGTCGCCAATAGGTTGCGGGTTTATGTAAGTACCTTATTTTTTTAAATTATGCTTTTGCATTGATAAAGTTAGTTCAGTTCTTTTTATGTCAGTTAATGTTAGTATTGTACTTCATTTTTCAATTTATTTTTATTATCGGGATATATATATACTTTGGATAATTTTTTTATTCAGTATTTACGTGTGTGTATTGCACAATCGCCAACGTTTAAGACAACTCGCCACTTTGGCAATCCCAACTTTGTATGCGTTGAATTGGCAATCATGTGCTTCATTTTGTATAATGTCACCAATAGGTTGCGATAATACATAAGTATCTTTAATTCTGTACATTACTATAACAGACTGGACTCAACATACCAATTTGGCGTGATTTAAAAATAATACCAAAAATGAGTATGTTGAGGAAGCAGGTAGTCGTAAGATAAGTTATTTTTGTTACTGATGTACTATCCTAACAATCTCCAATGTTCAAAATAATTTGCCATGTTGACAACCCCGATTTCGCATGTCATATATATGCTGAATTGTGAGTGATGTGCTGCGTTTCAGATAATGTCGCCTATAGGTTGCGGTTATATGTAAGTAGCTTATTTTTTCAAATTATGCTTTTGCATTGATAAAGTTAGTTCAGTTCTTTTTATGTCAGTTAATATTAGTATTGTACTTAATTTTTCAATTTATTTTTATGCTCGGGATATATATGTGCTTTGGATAATTTTTTTAATTAGTACTTACGTATTATTGCACAGTCGCCAACGTTCAAGACAACTCGCCACTTTGGCAATCCCAACTTTGTATGCGTTGAATTAGCAATCATGTGCTTCATTTTGTATAATGTCACCAATAGGTTGCAATAATACATAAGTACCTTTAATTCTGTACATTACTATAACATTAGACTGGGCACAAGACCAATTTGGCGTGATTTTAAAATCATGCCAAAAATGGGTAGCGTACCGATATGAATTTATTATGAGTATTATCTTGGCCTGTTTTATCTTTCCCTCCATTAATCCTTAATTAATTCAATATATAATTTTTGTTTTTTTTTATTTTTAATAGTTGCATTTTTTGGCGATTATGTACTACAAATATTTTTTTTACGCATTGCGATGTTTTTGGCAAAATTAATCAGTCGTATTTTCAATAAATATGTTTTTATCTGTTTTTGACAATTTTTTAAAATTTTGTTTGATGTCTGTCTGAAAGGCAAACAGCAAACTAAATATTTTACAGTATATATATATTATGTTTGTACGAAAAGGTTTATACTGATTTAATCAAAATATTGAGCCTTCTTTTATTTTTGATATCTTTTTTAAGATTTAATTTTTATGTTATAACTAGCTATACCTAGCTAAACGTTGCTGTGGCTCAGTCAGCTTTAAAAGACTGGTACACCATAAAATATGCCATGAAGCTTACAAAAGTAATACACAAGAGAATTCAACCAAATCTATATCTATATATACATATGACACATTTGTTTGTCTGTCTGTTTCCTTATAACTCAAGATCCAGACAACCAAATAACGTGAAATTTGGTACAAATTCACAAATTTACATGGGGAAGGTTCTTAAAAGGTTTCGTTCCATCCCAACCTCACTCTGGCTTCCTCCAGCCAAAAGAGTGCTCCATGTGCATGTTCTGAGACATGGGTTCATTTTAGAGAAAACTTTACTAAACAAAAGCCGTAAGTAATTTGCAATACTTCTAAATATCACATTACTTACTACATTCCATTCCATTCCTTCATTCATAGGAATGCATTGTCATTTTTTGCTACAGTCATGCCTCTGAGAAAAAGGGGGAGAGTATAGACTTGCAGACACCATGCTTTTCTCATGGGCAGTTGTATGTGGCCTACTCTAGAGTGGGCAGAGAGGAAAATCTTTTTGTACACACTCCAAATGAAACTGCCAAAAATGTTGTCTATCACGTTGCTTTAAGATAAATGTACACTTTTATTGCATGTAAATAAACAGTTTTGTAAGCTTCTACAGAAAACCTTATTTTAAACCCGGGCAAAGCCGGTACTTGCAGCTAGTTTATATATATATATATATCTTTATGTATAGAAATCTTCTGTGTGTGTGTGTTCTCAAGTAAATTCGAGAATGGTTTAGATTCACAATTCGGTCCGATATCGCAATTAGTTAAAAAGGTATTAATTAAAAACTTTCAAAAAATACAACTCAACATTCACCTGCATTGTTGTAACAACGCTATTGCTATAAAATAAAATTTTCTTTCAACTGAGTGCTTTAACACGTGAGAAAAACCCTTTTCAAATTTTGACATAAGTCGCCAAAAAGGTCGCTAGGTCGCCAACGTGGCTGTATTTGTAATTTTTTAAATAATTAGTTTTAATCAATTAATTTTTATTAATTATAATTAAATTATGGTATTGTCATCCAAAAAAATCATGTACATTACATTTCAGCTCAATTGAGCACTTTAAAATGTATTTTATTAACGAGTGAAAATTCCACCAAGATAAATAAATAAACAAACAAACTATGTATAGAAATCGTGCGCTGATATTAGGAATTGAAAAAGACATAAATTGGCGTCGAAAATTGATTTTCAGCCAAACCCGGTCCTTATTGTTACGAAAATGCAGACGATTCACGCTTTTTATCGTTTTTAATTAATATCTTTTCAAATAATCTTTATATACGTAATTGTTCTGTGCGTGTGTATGTAACTGAACTCCTCCTAAACGGCTGGACCGATTTTGATGAAAGTTTTTGTCTGTTCCAGTGGATTCGAGAATGGTTTAGATTTATAATTCTAATTAGAAATGTTTAATTAATTTTTATTTATAAATCTTTGATCTTGGAATGTTTTTACATTGGATCCGGCAGACTGCGCTACGATCGCAGTATCGAATATTCAAAAATCTTTTATTTTGAATTTAAGATGTGTGTACAGGACAACGTCTGTCGGGTCCTGTAGTATATATATATATATATATATAAACAATAATGAAGTCAAATAATTAGACT
Source organism: Trichonephila clavipes (assembly GCA_019973935.1). NCBI lineage: Eukaryota > Metazoa > Arthropoda > Arachnida > Araneae > Nephilidae > Trichonephila > Trichonephila clavipes. The sequence continues at coordinate 8,894 of BMAU01003061.1, read as the reverse complement.
AGAGTTCTGAATCTACAAAAACATAAATTTTACTGTACAACTTATAAAAAACAAATTCTGATATGATCCGAACAGCTAAATAATTTGTACATTAAACCTTGAAAGCTTCTGGAACGAAACGATTCAGCATTTTTTTTTTAACAAAACAGAAGAGCCACTAATATTTCTTTGAATCAGCAAAATCAAATATAACTCCAAATCAAACATATTACCACTTAAATATAAACTTATATATTTTTCATTCAATCACTGCACCTTCAAAAATCCTGCTATTTCACAATTTTCATAAGTTATTCATCATTCACTTTTAAAAAATTCTTAATATTGTATTTACAATACAGATTTTTAATACACCGTTGAGAAACTTTTAATGTATGCCTGTATATAATAGAAAGCACAGTTTTAAATCAGAATACACTAACTGAAACAGAACAATTTTATATATTCAATTCAACACAGACGAAATAAGTTTTCTTTTTTATTTACAGGAAAATTTTTGTTTTTACTTAAAAACAAGTCATACGTTAACGAGCTTATCAGGGATAGGTATATTTCATTAAAAAATCAAAATCCAGCATTTTATACAAAAAATGAATTAAGAATTATTGGATGTAATTATTTGCCATATTTTAATTTAAAAATTGAGATCAAATTTAGAATACGCACAAAGGTACTTTCAGATAGAAAAAGTACTTACCCTTATTTCGTTCGTTAAAGCAGTGTTTCTCAAACTATGAGGCATGCCCCCATATATCGAAAAAAATAAGATTAAAAAAAAATAATTTACTGGAATGAAACATAACAAAATACTTTCTGACATAATAAAAAAAAATACAGGTTTAAAATGATATGATTTATATATATCATCTGACATAATTACGTCATCAAATATAAAAGATTCTACTTCAAACGCTCATTAGCTATCTTTGATCCTATAACCAAATTAAAAAAATATTTTTTTTGCTTTGCTGTAATCCCACGATTAGAGATTTTTTTATCATGTCTCTCAAAACCTAAAATATTACTTTAGTTGACCTTCGAACTTAGTGGTATGCTTATCTCCATCGCTTTTTTATTGTATATAAGTATTGTATATATATATATATATATATATATATATATATATATATATATATATATATATATATATATATATATATATATATATATATATATATTTATATATTTCTGTTTCGCCTTTTTCCACGTGAAAGAGTTTTATGATAAATGGATAAGCATGTTGAGCACTTTAAAGAATTATTTGGCCAAGATTTATTTTTATGAGTATTCTGAAGCATTCAATGCATAATGAAAACCGTTGAACACAATTTTTTTTGAATTAAAATCCATATTTTTATATTGAATACACTTTTAAGACGGGAGTGGTCGCGTGATGCGCAGAATCACCCCAGACTGACGAAATAATTAATTCTAGGAAAACTGTTTATTTCTTACCAATGACCTTGACAGAGTATTCTCGAATAAGGCAGTCTTAATGGGACCTAAAATGCATTTATCTCATATCTCCCTCTTTTTTGGGAGTGACACAAACGTTTTTTTTAACGATCTTAAAGTACTTGTTTTGACCGAGTTCCTGGCGCGACCACTTTTCTTCAAAAATATTTTCTATGAACATGCTGCACTTTCCCCTATGAATAATTTAGTGGTTATGATTGTTGAGTAGTACGACTTATTATGGTTTATAAATGTAAATAAGCAGAATATGAAAAAAGAAATGGGCATCTGTGATCTCTGTTGAAGGAAGTTGAAACTGATCAAGCAAGGGAAAACTTGTTGAAATAATGCATATTAATCATGATAGCGAAAAAAATTTTGAAAAAAGCAATGAACATGATACGAAAGGAAAATTTTCAATATCTACTAAAAGAACTCCATCAAGAAAAATATGAATCCATAGGTCCAGCAAAGTCAATGCCTACTTTTTCAAAAGCACGGGTTGATTCGTTCTATTGGTAGATCACCCATCATTTGAGAGACAGGTTTTGCCATAAGTTTAAAACAGTCTAAGCAGTTGCTCTTTCTTGACAGCTGATTTACCATGAGGTAACCAAAATTTTTGACGAATGAGGGATAAAACTAGTTCCTGCCCAGCATGGAAATTGACCCTATGAAAATGTCTAATGATTAAACTTGTAAAATGATGCTTTTTTGGTATGAGCATAGGATGCTTTTGTTCAAATTTAAGAGTTTGTTGGAGACGAAGACGTCCTCTGACACGAAGAATTCCCTCAGAGTCAAGGAATACATTCAAAGACTGAAGTTTGCTAGATTTGGGAAGAGGCTTGTTACATTTCAAGAGAGTAAGTTCTGTAAGGTATTCTCCATTTTGTAACAATTTGACTACCATTTTGATTGAGGTTTCTAATTCATGTGTGTATAAAGGTCCAGTAACTTTAAACACTGATTTGGAATTACGGTAGAATCTGAATATCCACATGCAACAGTCCTAACTACTTTCATGTATGAGGAAAACTTATCCAAGAAACTAAGAGAATAATCAACACCAGTTGAAAGAACAACAGAATCACTTAATGATTCAGACTGATCAATAGGAACAAGTGGAACAGGTTGTTCAGAGAAAGGAATAAATGAATTGGAAGAAGGATTGAAATAACATGAAGCCATTTTGGACCAGCTACCCAATCTGAATTTTCCAGAAGTTTTTTCGGGTAGAGGCCTCTTGTTGCCCAATCTGCCGGGTTTTATTTTCCCGGAATGTGATGCCAAGATTCTTTTGAGGTTAGTGTGTGAATTTTTTCCCAACCATGTGTTGCACATATTGATTTCCTTTTGCAGGTGTATTGTTAATCCAACTCAGTGTAATTGTTGAGTCACACCATAAATATGTATCGTGAGTGATGTTAAGAGATTTCTTAAATGTATTTAGAAGTTCAGCCAGAAAGAGAGCACCACAAAGCTCCCATTAAGGCAATGATATTGTTTGCACAGGTGCCACACGAGTTTTTGAAGCCATTAAGAATAAGTGTGGCGAATCAGAAGCAACACGTAAGTATATTACGGCTGAATATGGCTTTGAGGAGGCGTCACAGAACCCGTGAATTTCACAGTGTTTAGCATTTTGTGTTTGAACATACCTGGGAACTTTTATTTGTTTGAGGCATGAAATTTCAGCTTGAAACCGATTCCATCTATTAAGAATGTCTGATGACATCTCATCATCCCAGTCAAGCCCTGCCTCCCACAGGTCTTGAAGAATAATCTTTAAAATTATAGTTGAGAGAGAGACAAACCCCAGAGGATCAAAGATGCGTGTGATGATTGATAGCATCTGTCTCTTTGTGGATACCTAGTCTGATACGACTGCTCTTACTTTAAATGAATCCTCGTTTAAAGCCTAGAATAAGCCAAGAATTTTCTGGGTGGACTCATCATCAAATGAATGTGGGGAAATATTTGTCTTTAGAATGTTTGGCAAGTCTGACAAGACTTCTGGATGAGCGCACGACCATTTCCACATCTCGAATCCACCGGCTGACATTAAATTTTGCAGTTCGTGAACAATTTTCCTAGCCGAGTTCAATGAGTCAGCACCGGCTAACAAATCATCAACATTGAAATGATCTTTTGCGAGCTTAGCTGCTTGTGGAAAGCGATGTTTTTCATCCTCACACAATTGTTTCAATGTTCGGATGGCAAGAAATGGGTCACAAGATGTACCATAGGTAACTGTATTTAATTTGAAAATCCCTAATGGTTCCTCTGGAAACTTCCTTCAAAATATTTGTTGAAAGCATGCATCATCTTGTGATATTAATATCTGTCGATATATTTTTGCAATATCAGCAGAAAAGGCAATTGGGAAGAATCTGAATTTAAGTAAAGTTAGAAAAATGTCTGACTGTAGTTTTTTACCAGTCAGCAGAATGCCATTCAAAGAATTTCCATTTGTACTTTTGAATGACCCGTCAAACACCACCCTTAATTTGGTTGTGGAACTATTATCATTAATCACACCATTATGTGGTAAGAAATAATGTGGAGATTTTACATCTGATGCGAGAGGAGTCATGTGACCAAGGTTTTGGTATTCATCCATAAATTCTGTGTATTGTTCCCTTAATTGATTATTAGAGTGAAGTTTTCTTTCAAGAGAATAGAATCGTTTTAATGCACGCTCTTTACTATCTCCAAGACTTGAATCGTCTCTAAATGGCAGTTTTAGAATATGTCTACCATCAGCATTACGAATATGAGAATTTACGAATATAGACTCACATAGCTCATCCTCATCCTTTGATGGATTGTCCTTAGGAACAGATTCAAGTTCCCAAAATTGTTTCAAAGAATGGTCTATGTTTAAAAGAGTGTAACAGAGATTAGGGATGAATTTTGATTATATTGTGTATTTATGTTTGATTTGTTAAATGAATTCAATGGTTTAACATTACCTTTCTTAATGTCAGGTTTTACAAATTTTAACTCATTCAGACCACGAGCTTCTCTTTCAATGAAAACTCTAAATTCCTCAAGAGTAGGAATTTTATTATTTTCCAAAGATAATTCCCACCGTTGATTAATACAAGCATCCACTTTTAAAATGAGAAAATTTATTATGATCAACTCTGTTAATGAATTTGTTTCTAAATCTAAAATTTTCAAATTTCGAATGACTTCATTACAAATATCTATTATTTCCAAAAGCAATTTTGAAGTATTTACCCTGGAAATCTTAATATTAAATAGCTTATTTATTTGGCTAAGAGCTAATTGTCGTTTGTTTTAATACCGACTGTACAGTACATCCCAACAATTCTTAAGATTGTCCACAGTAATTGCAAAACCTCGAATTAATTTAGCTGCATCCCCGCGAACAGAAGCCTGCAGATATTGCAATTTTTCAAGATCACTTATTGATTTGTTATCTAGAATAGAAGACTTAAATAAAACTCTTTGAATGAATTCCAGCTCTCGCAATTTCCATAAAAATGCGGAACTTCAAGTTTTGGTAGATTAACTACTGAAGACTTTACATGAATACTATTATTTATCTCCTCAACCGGAGATTTTTTTTCAAGGTCAACAACCCATTTGAATAGTATACCTTTATATTTCATATAAATATCAAATGATTCATTATTTTCATGAGTTGACAATTCACCGAATATTTCAGTTAATCTAGTTTCGTATTGCAACACTTGTGTTTTTAAAACACGTATGCGGTATTTATTATCATGGCATTCATTTACCCTACTTCCAAAAACTTTTAATTCTTATATAATTAAATCAAATTTACCAATATTTTTCGACTGTTTTGGAGCCATAATTTATGAATGAAATTTTAAAATGCTTATAAAAATGGAATTTTAAAATTCTACACAAAATGTACAACTACACCACAATAACAAATGTCAACACAATGCAAATACAAACTATCAAAAAATGTTTATACAAAATAGAATAAACGAATAAATCTAGAATCAAATAATAAATAACATCAATCAAAATGCATAAGAATCCTTCAAGAATTCGTATCAGAATAAATATATCGAATATGAAACGAATAATTAAAATAACAAAGAATAAATCACATCAACAACTGCGGCTCGACGGACTACATGTTATGAATAAGAATAAGAATCGATTTAGAATTAAAATAAAGAATTAGAATCAATCATGTTAATTGGATGCCAATGTACTCCGACTTACCGCGATCTTGCTTCCATGCTGGACACCTAAATACATTTTTTATAGATGCTTGAGGAAAAAATAATAAGTTACGATGAGTCATTGAGAAACACACAAAGAACTTTTTTTCCCAGTCTATATTTTACAAAAAAACACACACGCACACCATTACATGTAGCAAAACATTGCACAACGCAATCACAAACATAACGATGCTTCCATCACACACGAATACGAATAGAATGGCATTTTCCCGCCAATAACAAATCCTCCTAGAATAAAAAAAGTCCCAGTTCGTGGCTCCATCTCTGGACGGCGAAAGGAGTCAACTGTTCTTAACAAATATTGTATTGTGTATTTTCTTGTTCCTGCATATTTTTATATCATTCGGTGGACCATTCTGTAACTCTAAATCCTCTATTGGAGGAGTTCGATCGTCCCGAAAAAATAGATAAATATCCAGAGATTCTCCAAAGACGTTTGGTAGCATAGCATTACGTTTCTCCTCTCTTTTAACGTCAATAAGTTCTCGAGCACTTCTGAATTGTAATACATAGATAATAAAACTAAAATTATGGACAAAAATCAGAAAGAAACACAGTGGTACGTTTAAGCGCAAACAACCCCAAAAAAGAGTATATAGTAAACAAAAATTACCCCAAATTGTTAAATTTCTTATTCAGCCTTAAACGAGTACGTGATCTACGAGTTTTTAAACGAGTGTCATGGTGTCAAATCGAATCTGGACAATCCCTGAATCTCACACAAGAAAACTCATACACACATATATAGGTAGTATGTAGCTTTTTCTTTACTATGTTTTACAACGGATGATAAAGACTTGATGTTTTATAAAGTACCTTTGTATGTTTAAAATATTCATATATTTTTATTTTTTTACTGGATAAGACCCAACCAAAATAGGGTCCTCATTTTTTTTTTTTTGCCTTTGCCTTTGCACCAGGGCCTCCGGATACCTAGCTATGCCACTGACCATCACTGGTTCTTCGAAAGAAAAGATACTGATGGGAGGTCGCCGGTCCCCAGGGATTGCAACTGTAATTTTTATATCTGCCCTGTTGTTGTTTACAAGGAAAGGAATTTCTTGGGTGCGTCTCTTACCCCACCGAAAAGGGTGACGTGTTCCCATGCCTGGAAGAAGGCATTGCACCCATAAATACATCATGATATGGGATGTTTTTGGGAATTTCCCGCGCTTGGGGGATGTCATTGACCGGGAGAGGATATCCTTCCGCTGACTCTAGACCAATCAGAAAAACTGATTGAATTTCTGTAAAGAATCCGCTCCAGAATACAAGAGAAAACTGCCGCGAGATAAAAGGCGGATGCACCACGAATTGACTCTCTCGGGGCTTTTCTCACACACCTACTTGGTCTGACACGTCCCTTTTTTATTCACCGCAGTTGGGGACTCTCCGGGCACCACCGTTATGACTCCTCTCTCACCGATATCATTCAGTTAAGTAATCATGTATCTCTTTAGTATTTAACGTAATTTCAATCTTATTGTTAAATAAATTAAGTGTTAATTTAAAGAACGGCCTTTTTTTAATTTAGTGTACTGTTTTATTGTTTTTTTTTGAGGATTTAGTGTTTAATTTTAACTTAAGCTATGATGCGACGTGACAGTCAACCTGGGTATTATAAAATGGATAATAAGAATAAATTAAATCAATTTAACTTAAGTTGAACCGGCGTCGCATTATCTGGTGCCAATGACCAGGATATTAAATTTTTTTCTTTGTACCATTATTTGAATTTTTTTTACATCCTGGATATTGTAAACGTTTCTCGATGGGTCACCAAAACAAAATTTTTATTGTGTGCTATTCCAGTTGTGAAATTTTTTTTTCTTGTAGTAATTTTTTTAATTATTATTTAGATACTTAGAGATGCTGTTAATGTATGTCTTTTTCTTATGCTCTTTGTTAGTATATGTATGTGTGTATTCTCATAATCTTAACTGATCTAGCTATGATCTCAATTTCTTATGTGTTGATATGTTTGTATTGTGCATTTTAGTGTGTTCTAATTTTTTTTTTCCGTTTAATTAATTCGAGTGTATATTGTCATATGGAGTACGTGTTTCGTTGCTAGTTAACAATTTTTTTTGGCACGAATGTTTGAAGTGGTTCAGTTAATTGATTATGCTTACTGTTCTGAGCGATTTAAGTGTTATGAAGATGTTATTTCCGATAAAATTTCGTTAGATGTTGCGCTGTTTAAATTAGAGAAATTAACTGTGTTAAATTTTGATAGTAATTGATTAGGTGTTTATGGCTGTAGTACTTGGAATTTGAGATATTGAAGTGATAAGGTTAGTAGTTTTTGAGAAAAAGAAAAAATTGGTTAAATGTTCATTTGTGCAATATTTGAAGTTAGAGCTATTAAAGTGTAAGGAAAAGTTAAGTTTTGACGGAAATAGTTATTACGTGTGTTCATTATGTTTGCGCTTGAAATTTAGTTTTTTTTTTCTGAGATGTTAAGGTTTGTCAATTCTTTTTTTTTTTGTTAATCTGCTGTTCTGGTTGAGATGAGATTTTAATTGTTGGAGTGATGTTGTGTTTGGGGAATAAGTATTGGTTATATCGAATTTTTTGTGTGGACATGTAGAGCATGTTAGAGCATTGGACTTCGTAAATGCGCTTGATTTGTTGTAATTTTTTTCCCTCTCCTTGTTTCTGTTAAAATTTGATTTGGAGTTGTCATGCAAATTAATTTTTGGGGTCATTTTGTCGATTGGAAGTGTTGTGTGGGGTTTGAATCTTGGCGTGCTTGGGCGAATTTTCTCCCTGGCGCCTCCCTGCTGTCGCAAGCGAGATCAGATATTCAGCATCTCTTTTTCTCTATAGGGTCGCCATTCTCCCCCCTTTTTTTGTTGTTGTTTGTTACTTTTCTCTCGGAGCTACTCGACGATAATAATTTTTTTCCTTCTCGACGCAATAGGCTTTCTTTCGTCATAATTACAACTTGTTTTTTATATTGCATTTTTCAAATATGTATGAAACTTAGCTAAACTTTACTTAGCGCTCTTTTTTTTATATAATAGAAAAAAGAATGGAAATTTTGGTTTCCTCTTACATTTAATTCACATACTTTCCGCTGGAATTTTTTTTATAGCTATGCAACTTGTGTCATGTCGTTTTCTGATGTTTAAGTGAGACATTGTTGTAATTGGTTATTTAATGAATTTTTAGCTCAGATTT